>JAYXIM010030193.1:0-17835 GCA_037575425.1 Anastrepha fraterculus
CGCATCATCCGCGTTTTTACTATCCCTCTTTACGTTATCAGAACAAAATCACATATGAGCGGTTCACCGTCAGTGGCAAACGACAGCGAGCATGCAGTTCTTCTTTATTCTAAGTACCTTTTGCAGATGCTTTGAGAAATCGTAAAAAAACTTATTCAACAAATAAATTTAAGAAAAAAAATATTTTTTTTAATCTACAGTATCTTTTTATCACTCGCTAAGGAGATTTGAAGGAGTAGTATTTTCTAGCATGCAGACAATGGGGAGTAATCGTAAACTGCCAGAGGAGCACTCGAACGTTGATTTCAAATTTTTCTGAGAAAATTGTTTTTTTTTTTATATTTTTTCTAAATGTACAAATATTTAATAAAATTTAATATCGTTCCGGTGAATATGGTGTTTTCAAAGTCGGTGACCAACATTACTCGAAATCGGCTAAACCAAACGGCATAATTAATTGAAGATTTTTTCTCACCGATAAATTTTTTTTATAAACAATTTAAGGCCGAAATTTTGGTCAAAAATCGATTTTTTTTAGAAACCGCCATTTTGTCAAAAAATGTATTTTGCTTATTCCTTCGATTAATTACTAGATTTAACATTATTTTAACGAAATCTGTTTGGTTTTTTAATTTTAGAGGATCCAGTTCAGTCTGTCTTGAGAGAAGCCCCCGGAGATCAGCTGTAGCTCCTTTCCAAATAAATATTTTTACTGATACTAAGTCTTCAAATAGAGTTAAAAGATAACATAATATGTTTACAAATTTTTAGATCAATAAATTTAAAAGTTTTCTCAGAAAAAAGTCTGAAAAATTCGCTTTTTTCGGCTTTCTAACTGTATACGAGGGGTGCCTATATATTTCGGGATTTGGCAACACTGGTGTTGCAATCTGGCAACTGACAGCTGTATCGCAAAGTTTGACATTTTTTGGTTTTTACGTACTCAGAACGTTTTGAAATACCAGCGCTATTTGTGTTGTTTACAGTAACTTAAAAGATTCCTCTCGGTCCAAAAATGGAATTAAATCGTGAACATTTTCGTGCGATTATTTTTTACAACTTTCGACGTGGATTAACTCAGCAACATTGCATGGATGAACTTAATTCATTTTTTGGTCATAAAACTCCATCAAGGACCAGTGTTTATCGATGGTATGGTGAATTCAATCGCGGTCGTAGTTCACTCCAAGACGAATTTCGTTAAGGTCGTCCGAAATCAGTTGTTGTTTCGAAAACCATTGATGCTGTGCGCGAACTGATATTGCAAGATCGTCATGTGACCTATCGTGAGATTGAGACAATCTTAGGCATTAGTGGGACCAGCATACATTCAATATTGCATTTTGAACTGTCACATTTGACTGTCAAAAAAATTTGTTCGCGTTGGATCCCACACAATTTGTCAATCGCTCAAAAAAAGGCTCGTGTCAATTGGTCGAAGGAAATGCTCAAAAAATACGATTGCGGGGCTTCGAAACACGTCTATGACATCGTGAAAGGTGATGAATCATGGATTTACGCGTATGAGCCCGAAAATAAACAGCAGTCGCCTGTATGGGTGTTTCAAGATGAGAGAAATCCAACAAAAGTTGTTCGCGCACGAAGCACTTCCAAGCAAATGGTCGCCTGTTTTTTCGGAAAAACTGGACATGTCGCAACCGTACCACTAGAACAACGCAGAACAGTAAATTCTGAGTGGTACACAATCATTTGTTTGCCAGTTGTCTTCCAAGAAATTAGGAAAACCAATCGCCAAAGACGGATCACTCTTCACCAGGACAATGCGAGCTCTCACACATCGGCTCAAACAACTGCATTTATGAGCACCCAAAACATCGAATTAATGGGTCATCCGCCGTATAGTCCTGTCTTGGCAACGAATGACTTCATTTTATTCCCGTACGTAAAAAACAAACTGAGAGGTCAACGTTTTTCGACACCTGAAGAAGCGGTTGCGGCATTCAGAATGCATGTTTTAGAGGTACCCTTTTTCAGAGTGGCAAAAGTGCTTCGACAATTGGTTCAAACGCATGCAAAAGTGTATAGATCTTCATGGAGAATATTTTGAAAAACAATAAAGTGATTTTCAATGATTAAAATTTGTTTTTGTTCTCTAATCCCGACATATAAAAGGCACCCCTCATATAACCCCTTAACCTAATTATGTTCACTAAATTTTTTGCGTAATTGTCGAAAATGTGGCTGTTGACAGAGTTTACTATTTAAACAGTATGCGAAAGTCATTTATTTTTATTTATGAAAATTGTATAAACAAAAAAAAAAACACTACACCAACACTAATAAGGAACACGAGAAAAGGAGTTGCTACCTTTTCTAGCTAAAAGCGCAACTGATGCGAAGAATTACTAGATTGTGGTGGCTGTTTTGTTGTTATATGGAATTTATTTAGTGCACTAAATTAATTCGCATGAGCAATGAAAAATGAATTACTTTTAAAATTTCTCTGTGTTTTCATATAGTTCATATTTTATTGCTTTGCAGAATTTGTATACTGGTTATTTAGTTGATTTTGCAAATAGTCATAATACAATACATTTTCAATATGCAAGACCATAAAAAGCCGCAAAAACATATATCACAAGAGAAAATATTTTTTAATTAACTCAAAGACAAACACTTAACACCCCTAAAAATTTCAGGGAGCTGCAAAAATAGACAGGCAATTATTTTTGAAACTAAATAGTTGTAATATGACAAATCTGATTATACATATATTATAAGAGTAGTCAGGACATCGTATTTTAACTGTTCTATGAAATGAATCAAGTGGTCATTACTTTGAAATGTATATTAATTACGAAAACTTAAAGTTACATGAAATTAAATGAACAAAACTTGGCTTTAAAATTTGAATTCTATAGTATTCACGTCCGCGAACGTGTTAATTATCTCGTAACAAGAAACACATGACTTAGGCCACTTTGAAAATTGGGTCAGGTTAATAGCATAGTATTAGATAGGAATTACATTGCCTGTGACTTTAAAGTAAAGCGTTTTGAAGCTTATCAAAAAATGTCTTGTATGAAACCAATGCGTTTAATGAAGTGTTGTCAAAGATAAAAACATTGTTTCTTTCTGCCTATCATATGATTATTTCGGATATTTCAACACAAACACGTGAAGTGAAGATGCGGTTTGAAAATGAATGCTTTTCAACCACCCAGGCAGTGTGGTTCGCGTGCTTGTCCCTTCAAACCACCTCGACCACATGTTTGTAATTTGATTTCTGTTTGTATCTAATTTTAAACTATGAATTAATACACATTATTAAATTGTAAATTTATAACATGCGCTAACATGCAAATCAAGCTACAGTCTTCTTTCAAAGTAAATTGCTAACCATAGCTGCGAGGTTATTTTTTCGTGCACTTTTTATTAATTGGCGAATTCCATATGTAAAGGAATATGTAGTGTTTTTAAGTGATATTTAGTTATGTTTCCTTAGAGTTTTGAAAGCTTAATTGATCTTCTGTAGTGAAAATAAAAGTGCATAATACTCGTACCTTTTTCTGGAAAAATAAAATCTTTCAAATGCTTTCAAACTACAGTATCACATTTAATATTAAAAATCAAAATATGTCATCTAGAGTTGATAGGTCTGTTCATGAAGCAAATAATTTCTAACAATTGTTACAAATTAACTATGGGCCAAGATGATGTTTGCCTGGCTTCGGCCAGCCAGTATAACCTAACCCAACAATTTATCAAGTTTTGGTGTTTATGTATCCAAAAAACTTGCAAAGTAGGGGAAAGTGAGCGAGCAAAATGACATTTCATTTTGAGGAGGGGAGGAGATAAAATTGATTCGAAGTCATATATTAAATAGCAATCAGCGAATGTTGTAAAGTTATCTACTTCTGAACCACCGGAGGTATCTTTTGTGTTTTATGCTTGTACATCTTGGTTATTAACTAATTTGGCAATATTTCTATATATGTACATATGTACATACATGCATAGACGGAAGCAATTAAAATATGAACAAAGCTGTGATTGCAACTATAAAACAATTGCTAATGGAATGGTTTTCATCTGACAGCGATGATGAAATGGAACAAATTATTGTGGACGAAATAAAATCATAAGCTCGTTATTTTGCATTTTATTTGCTTTATTTTATTTTTTAATTCAATATGAGCTCGCTAAATTAAAAAAAATTGTGTACTTTGTGTGATTTTTCCCCAACAATTTAATCGGCTGTTCCGTAAAACTTGCAAATTGTTACTGGTTTTACGGGCATGTACTTTCTTTTTAATATTTTTCTCTTTGAGAGCGAGTTATCGGAAATTAAGTTAATAGAAAATAAATAGTTAATGGATCATTTTTACATGAACAGACCTTATATTGCAACTGGAACCTTAAAATATATATTGAAATGCCTTAGTCACAAATATTGTACAAACTTGGAACTCGTAAAATTCGTCTGACAAAAATGCTCTATTATTCGTATTTATTATTCATATTAAAATATTAGGAAATCACAAATCGATTATAGTGGTTACATTTAGTTTCTGTTTTGCAAAAGTCCCTATAACTCGAAAAATTTTGTTGGTCCCTTGGATTACGAGTTATCGCCGTTCCACTTTATATCGCTTTTGGCGTAACCATACGGAGATTAGCCCATACAAACAAGTAACCAGATGGAATAAATCAAAAACTCATAGTGTAATTAGAAAGCGGCATAAGGAAGAGTAGAAAATAAATAATAATTAGTTTGCTTTTATAACTTCATTTGCATTTAGCTATTAGCCCATAGTAAATATTTTAGCAACTGTGTACCTTATCTCTAAAAATATTGACTTGTCGTTTATTAAATAAACACTTTTGTTCACCACGTGAGTATTGCTTATGTACATTATATACATTTGTTTATATGCCGCTCAAATTGTACAAGCCCTTTTGATTGGCGCTAAAGCCTCATTTGATATTGCTGATAGTGCTGTTTGATAAGATAACATGACATTTTATGCACTTATCAGTGTCATCGCTACGCCCCTATTTATTTATATTAACCTATGCACATACATACTTACATCTTTGAATTCAGGTGCATTATCATTTAACAACGGCATTGGTCGCTGGCCAATTTCTTGTAACACATTGTTATCTATATTATTAACACCGTTCACAACGTCCGCGCTGTTACCATTCTTAAGCGCATTGACAGGTAGCGGCTCGTTGCGAACCAGCGCTGAACCAATAGCCGCCTCCCGACTGCCACGGAACGAAAAAGCGCCATTTATATTAACTAATCTGCCATTCTGAGCATCAATTTGTTCATTATATAAAACGAGAACTAATGTTAAACATGCCGCTAATGTGGCTACTATGATAAGGCTTCGCTGACAACGAGGCAGTTGATTCCAAGACTGTGGAAAATAGTGAAACTTAGTTGTATTTTGTAGTTGTAGAATTTGTAATGACGTGCAATATTTGAAGTTGATAAATAAAAAGTGCATACGTACCCTCCGTAAGCTACGTCGTTGGGGCTGTTTAGCAGTGAGACTGTCTTCTTCACTGCCTCCCACACCTGCACCTGACAAAGTTACTGAAATGTGATCGCTTTTTTCCATACCTCCGCAGATTTGCTATTACTATCTTCACACAGCGCTGGCTTTCGCAGCACTACACGAACTCTTTCTGTGCCAGACCACTGCTGTTGTTGCTTACTTTTTCTGGTGCACAAAATCGATTTATTGGTTTCAACCTTAAATTATCACCATCTGCATATTGGCAGCGACTAACTAGCCTGCATGAACAATTTTTAACTTTTGCAAGCTGGCCAATCTGTATAAAAAAATTTAAAACAAGACAAAACTATTTTTACTGAAATCCCATCTAAGTCTACAACACACATAAACAATTTAACAAACACAAACCTTTCTTTGCAACCAATTTCGCTTACTGCTTTTACAATTTGCTTTCTGTCTTTACAAATTTCTTTGCTGCAGAGTTGTACAGAATAGCAGTGAAAAGACATAGTGTACAGTATACAGAAGGTGGCGCCTTGCGTAAATCGCTACCATATTTTTCTAGATTTTGACAACGAAATGACATCACCTCTGCAAATAAACAAACAGAAGGAAGCAAAGATACGTGTTCTTGTTATTCAGTGAATGTCTTGTTAATATTGCAATTTTTATATAAACAAACTAACAAGAAGGAATTGCGGCGTGCTAAATTGTGAAAGCACGAATTATAAAAATATGTATGTACCTCCAAATAAATTTTCTTTTCTTTTTTTGCCGATAACACCGTGGCAAGAAAGTATGTGTGTGTGTGTAATTTCTTGTGTTTGGCAGTTTATTTTGCTTTCGCTTGCCCTCATCTTCCCAAACAAGTAATTTTTTTCTTTTGTTTGTTTATCTGCAGAGATGACGTCGCAGCGAACTCGGAAGGGCCATCTTGTATTGCATCGTTCTTGCGTTTGACTTTCGCGCGGAAATTATCGGCCGAAAATGATAAATGCCAATGATAAATGCCATTTTATAATCAAAGTAGTTAAAAATATAAACCCGCAGGTATGTAAACCCAAGTCAGCTAACACAATCTATATTACCCAAGGCGCATTCATCAAAGGTGGTGGCACTAGGCGAATAACAATGTTTTGTACGTCGTTTTTGATTGTCGAGGAAAGTAGAAGACAACAAATGAATTCGCCTTGTTTCGCTCCGGGCTGACAGCCAAATGGACACGGCGAAAGAAAAAATTAAACCAACTGATTTACCGATACCACCTTTAATAAATTCACCTTGATATTACCAAAGCTTCAAGTAAGTCAAAATTCGACAACGCAGAGTTTTTCTGCAGTTGTATCCCAAGGCGAATTGAGTACTGAAGGTGGCGTCTTCCCAAAACAGTTACATATATTTTGCGATTTTGACAATTCTGACGTCAGGCTCGTTAATATCAAGCAAAATCAATAATTTGTTAGCTCTGTATTGAGTGAAACCAATTGCAATTGATATATACAGGATTGAAAAAACTAGGTTAATGGCTTTCTTTAATTAGCTCAAATAAGGAAATTTTTTTAATTGAATTCCTGGCACTCTACTTGTTGCTTAATTAGGTTAATTTTTGAAAAATATTCTGAGAAAATGCTTTGTAAGGTTTTTTTGGTACGAAAAATTAGTTTATTAGATTTATTTTTAATAGCTCTACGCTAGATGGCGCTGTAGCTCACTCACCAATGCCGGACAAAGTCATTCGAGCTGGAGGCACTAGATTTGATTTTGCAATCATGTGTATTGAGTGGCAAAGTGATCTGCTTCTTTGTTTACATTCGCATGGAAATTTTGACATTTAATACACAAAGTACCAAAAATGTAAACTTTGTTGCCGTCACCTTCATTAAAATCGTTTTGCACCAGTGGGTTCACCAATACTTTTAAGAAGCGAACAATTCAGAATCGTATTTCTCTCGCTAATTCGAAATTATGAAATATTCTTATATTATTTCGATAGCATTTCTATGTCCGACCTAGTTTTATCGATTTTTGTGAAGAAGAGGAGAAATGTCAAATGTGAAATTAAATAAAAATGGATGCTGGTAAGGAGGTTGCTTGTTTTTCAGGAAGTGGGTTGTGTCCAATGCGAATCTATTAAAGATGGTATCAGTAAATCCCCTGATTTGTTTTTTTTTCTTTTGCCGTGTTCATGTGGCTGTCAGCAAAGAATGAAACAAGGCGAATTCATTTTTTTCTTTTCTACTTTTCCAATACTTTGCTATGACAAACAAACGTACAAAACATTGCTGTTGCTCTAGTGCCACCACCTTTAATGAATACTCCTTGGTTGTGTCACTTTAGTCTCGTTGCACAAAATCATACATGATTCCCGACTCATCTTAAAACTTCCTTTGACAACTTGAGCACTACTGCCATATCTCTCGTGAAATATAATATCACATATACACCTAGGCTTTAGAATTGCCATAAAAAAATTCATGTACTTGCTTACGTGCTTCCACAAACGCTTTGGTTTGCTGTTATTTATTACAAAATACAAAAAATGCATTTCGCATGGGATCCGCCGTGATCATTTTTTGTAGTCTCAGCCACAATGTACAGAATGCAAAGTAGCCGCTCCTTCCAAACTGTTAATCACCTCTCTTCTACTTTATGAAACACACTTACCAGGCTCCTCTAGGACGGTAGAGACAGGAACACAACATACTGAAACCCTGGGAATTGTTAACATGAATGAATGGATTACTACTAATGAAATATGTTATGTACGACCCTAGTGAAGTTGGCGATGAACAGCTTCGAGCCGCTAAAATCACCTGGTGTTGATGGAATCTTCCCGGCATTACTTCGAAAAGGCATAGACCTGCTTCTAGAACCACTTACCATGTAGATAGCGCCATTCAGCCACCTGTTGACTGGTTTGCATGTCAAACTCATCTACCCACGTCTCATCTCACCCGTTATGATGCGCTGGATAAACTTTGGGCCCGAATTCACTTGCTCAAGAATGTCTTCAGCCACCTTCTTCCGATGAATTTTTTTAAAGAAATTCAACTCTCTTGGAATGAACCCTATCTCATGCCCAATCGATGGTGTAAAATGTTGCAAATTGATTCGTAAGACATGCTAAGATCACGAGCTACTTTTCTCAAATTTAAATGATGGTTTTCCAGCACCATTTCCTTGACTTCGTCGATGTTTTCCTCCATTTAAGACGTTGATGGGCGACCAGATCGGGGCAAATCTTCCACGGCTCCTCAGCCCTCTGCAAAAGCCACTCTTAGACCCGTGTTTTTGATAAAGCACATTTTCAACGATTCGGTACACGAAACAAATTCTTTGTCCGATATTTTTATCCATAGTGAAAATCGCAGAGCACACCTGCGGTTGACTGATATAATCAAATTCCAAAACAAGTTAATTGACAGGTCACGCTCAAACTCTGCGACACAATAGACCAACATTCCAGCCAAAAAAAATTAGACATATGAGTAATCCGCGCTTTTTAAATGAACAACGATATTTGTTTGACAGAATGTATGACAAATTGAATATGGAAATTGAATGCACTCACAATAAATTAAAAATACAACACATTTTTTGTAATTTGTTTGTATAATTGTATGAAAAGTAATAAATATTTGAATACATACATAGGCATATCTGCTAGATATATTTTTTAAAATTTTAAAACATGAGCACTGCCGATTTTTCTATATAAAGAATCAAGGCTTTTAATACATATTTTGGCGACAGATATTATAAATTGGACACATTTAAAAATATTTCTATTTTTTTCTGTTCACGGCAACCATTAATGCTCGGATTAATATTAGGATAGATAAGCATTAAGGCATTTTACATAAATACAAATTCAGTATGTACACTATACTAAACATATACATATACATATACATATGTACATACATACAATACACATTTACATATTTAACACAATATTGTATGTACGCATACTTGATCGGTCTCAGAGCTGCAGTACTAATGAAAACTTGAGAAAGCGCCATTTGATAGGCGTCGTCATTTCCTTGTCTCATAGCAGTGATCACAAACACGCACCGGTTTACCTAATTGTCCCTGATCCACGGGTAGCGCCAATGTGTGCTCAGAGCATGAATTGCAAAAAATCTCCCCACAACTGCGGCAGTGATGTTTCCGACGCGTCAAACTGAATTCCTTTTTGCATGCAGTACAATGCGTAGCTATAGAATCTGGTGCCCAGATACCAGCACTGGCCACCTCAGCGGGTAACTGTAACGATAGGTCGGATGAACGTAGTTTTTGCTGTCTTCTTTCGCGCTCCTCCAATTCGGACACCTTCAATTTGCTCACGCTTAGCTGTATGCCCAGTTCTTCGAGTGTTGTTTGTGCCTCCGACCATTGCGTGCGCATTTTGTCAAGTTCTGTACGCAGTTTAGAATTCTGCTGCAAGTCATCGGTGAGCTCTTTAACACAAGTTTGCAAGTTACTAATTTTCTCCTTCAACTTAACTTCTTTCTCTTGTAATGAATTTCGCCATTCGCGTTCTATACGGGATTCAGCTTCGGCTCGAGCAGCTCGCTCTTCAGAGGCAGTCACCTGAATGGAGAGGGTTTGTGAAGTATTCCTGAGAGCTTCACCCAAATTAGTTTTATCATTATCCCATCTGGTTGTCAAGTGAGGTGAGTTTCATTTAATTAAAAAAAAAGAAAGAAAATAGTTAAATTATGTAGTCGGTGATTTTATAGCGAATTAGTACTTTGATTTCTGCTGGAATTATTATTAAGATATATATTGATATTTATAAAGAAGTGTGAAATTATGAGGTTTGAGCGTAAATACATATATATACATTAATTCAAATATATTTTAATTCAAAACTATCTTTGTAACAAACACATACAAGTAGTTATGCTAGTGCTACTGGACCCTTGAGATTTAAAGCATCAGCATTGAACTCAAAGTCGCGCGGACAAACCAAGACCAAGACCTCATATTGAATTGGCATAACAAATGACGGAAGCAAAAAAGATATACCCTGTTCATTTAGCCTACCTATGGATATAACTAAGGGAATCGTGCTGGTTGATAATCGTTCAATTGCTACAAAAACCATGGCACTTATGGGCAAATGACTACTAGCCTGCATATAAGAAAAAAGGAAATTAAAGAGATTTTCACAAAGCCATTGACACACTGCCATACGAAATCTTTGGCGCAATCGATCCTTTCAATCTTCTATAAGAGACAACCACTGGAAACATTGATGAGCTGTACGAGGGGTGCCTTTTATTTGGCAGGATTTGGCAACCCTGGTGTTGCAATCTGGCAACTGACAGCTGTATCGCAAAGTTTGGCATTTTTTGGCTTTTACGTACTCAGAACGTTTTGAAATACCAGCGCTATTTGTGCTGTTTACAGTAACTTAAAAGATTCATCTCGGTCCAAAAATGGAATTAAATCGTGAACATTTTCGTGCGATTATTTTTTACAACTTTCGACGTGGATTAACTCAGCAACATTGCATGGATGAACTTAATTCATTTTTGGGCGATGAAGCTCCATCAAGGGCCAGTGTTTATCGATGGTATGGTGAATTCAATCGTGGTCGTAGTTCACTCCAAGACGACTTCGTGAAGGTCGTCCAAAATCAGTTGTTGTTCCGAAAACCATTGATGCTGTGCGCAAACTGATATTGCAAGATCGTCATGTGACCTATCGTGAGATTGAGACAATCTTAGGCATTAGTGGGACCAGCATACATTCAATATTGCATAAACATTTGACTGTCAAAAAAATTTGTTCGCGTTGGATCCCATAAAATTTGTCAATCGCTCAAAAAAAGGCTCGTGTCGATTGGTCGAGGGAAATGCTCAAAAAATACGAAACGGGCTTCGAAACACGTCTACGACAACGTGACAGGTGACGAATCATGAATTTACGCGTATGAGCCCGAAAGTAAACAGCAGTCGACTGTATGGGTGTTTCAAGATGAGCCAAATCCAACAAAAGTTGTTCGCGCACGAAGCACTTCCAAGGAAATGGTCCCCTGTTTTTTCGAAAAAACTGGATATGTCGCAACCGTACCACTAGAACAACGCAGAACAGTAAATTCTGAGTGGTACACAACCATTTGTTTGCCAGTTGTCTTCCAAGAAATTAGGAAAACCAATCGCCAAAGACGGATCACTCTTCACCAGGACAATGCGAGCTCTCACACATCAGCTCAAACAACTGCATTTTTGAGCACCCAAAACATCGAATTAATGGGTCATCCGCCGAATGACTTCTTTTTATTCCCGTATGTAAAAAACAAACTGAGAGGTCAACGTTTTTCGACACCTGAAGAAGCGGTTGCGGCATTCAGAATGCATGTTTTGGAGGTACCTCATTCAGAGTGGCAAAAGTGCTTCGACAATTGGTTCAAACGCATGCAAAACTGTATAGATCTTCATGGAGAATATTTTGAAAAACAATAAAGTGATTTTCGATGATTAGAGAAATATTTTGAAAAACAATAAAGTGATTTTCGATGATTAAAATTTGTTTTTGATCTCTAATCCCGAGATATAAAAGGCACCCCTCGTATACATTTTTGAAAAAGACCGATTTGTTAAGACGAATACTCGTATAAGTCAATCACTAATCCGTTATAAACCTACTTTTACGCTGCTAAGCAATTATTTATTAAATAATTTAATATTGTACAAAAAATATAAAATAAAAAAACACCTGTTTTTAAGATGACATACAAATAAAGGGCTCTTTATTTCTAGAAAAACATGAAGATGTACATCTTAAATTCAATGGACGCTGGGCACTAACAACTGCCGAGCATGGAAGCGCTATACTGACTCAAACATATGATGACGGAGAAAATGAGAACAAAATTGTCTAATCAGAAGCTCTAGTTCGAAAACGGATAACCAGCTAAAGAACAGAATACGAGAATGATTAATACAGTACCTAGCCATTGAATTATGACCGATGGCATTTTTTCTGAAAACTTTAAATATCAGGAAAAATTTTCAATTTAATTTGGGCTTTTCCAAATAAGAAAGGGTATTAAGGGGTTTTTAACCTGTTTTAAGAATTTCCGGTCAATTGGCCTGCTACGATTAGAAAAGGATCAGTTTTTTTTGCTTATAAGTGAAAAGTTAAGTGTGCGAGTGCCAGTGCGAATTAATTCGATCTTGTATGAAGAGCATAAAAAAAATTATTGAGATCGTCCGAAAAATTAAAGAATTGAATACTGAATATTCATATATCTAAAATATAACAACAGTAAGTACAAAATATACATACATTTCGAATTTGTCACGTGGATTATCCTTTTTTTTCAATTTAACCAGTTTTTTTTAGAAAATGGGCCGAAAGTCGGATTTGACATCGGGACAAAAGCAACAAATTGCAGTTCTTTTGAAAGCCAAGAACCTGAGCTATGCAGACATAGCAAGAACCGTTGGAATATCCAAGGCGTCTGTGGTAAATGTTGCCAAAAAGTGGAAAAATACCAACAACGTTTTAGCGGTAACTTCAAACAATCGCCAAAATTGTCGCCGAGAACGCGTCACCTCAACCAGACAGGATTCGCAAAATCGTCCAAACAGTTCTCTGGAACAGAAATGCTTCAAGTCGGATGATTTTAAGAGAGGTTCAGGAATCTGGAGTAAATATTTCGGAAAGAGCGTTACGACGACGCTTATACGAAAATGGAAGTTTTTTGCAGACGACCAGCAAAAAAAGCCAAAACTGACCCTGTGTATGCGAAATCGGCGGAAACTTTGGGCATAACTTCACAGAGACTTCGAGGCGAAATTTTGGAAAAAAGTAAGTTTAAAAAAAAATGTGTTTCCTTTGTCGAATAACAGTAAGAATATAGTATATGAATATTCACATATTTTGTGGTTTTGTTTTTCTTCTTACACATCATCTTCAGCGATGAATGCTGATTGGAAGCGGTCACAAAAACAGCAAATCTTGTTCGCAGAAGAGCCGGAGAACGATGTTCTGAAGATTGTGTGCTTCCAAGGTTCAAACACCCCCAGGGTTATGGTTTCTAGCTGTATAACCTTAGAGGGGCCGCTACATTTTGTTGAGGGAACAATGCGCTCTGTCCAGTACATGGACGTGCTGGAAAACGTTTTGCTGCCATATTTAGAAACCCTGAAGTGTCCGAGAGACGAATACACCTTTATGCAAGATGGAGCTCCATGTCACACATCCAGGATGAGCATGAATTGTCTGAATTCAATGGAAATAATGGTTTTGCCATGGCCTGGCAATTCACCGGACCTTAACCCCATCGAAAATTGTTGGGCATACCTCAAATCGGCAGTATACCAGCGGAATAATACCACAATACAACAGCTTAAGGAAAACATCGAAGATGTGTGGTATAATGACCAAAATCTTAAGAGGAGGATAACTCAGTGCGTAGCCAGCAAGGGGGGGAGGAGCTACGAAAAATTAGTTTTAAAGAAATATTTTTAATGCAAAAATGTCAAAAAGCTTTTAATAAAAACAAACATGTAAACTTTTTTAAATGCTTTAAAGCCGTTTGCTTTTTATTCGCTCTCAAAGCCATAAATATGTAATATTTATCATCGGTCATAATTCAATGGCCAGGCACTGTAGAATTATTTAAAAGAGGTTCTCCTAGGAAAAACCTACGGGCAGTCGCTAAGGTAAATAGTAATCTTCTGCCACCAATAAAACTGGCGCCCATTAGTCGAACTAAGTAATCAAAGCGCCTAAGGGAATACTTAAATTTATAGTACCATACCAGTATGGCATTTAAGGTGAAAAGTGACAAAATTTCATTAAACTCGCAAAAATCGAGTTCGTCAAAATAGACTTTGTCCCCAAAACTCTCTACCTACTCAATATATGGTAAAATAGGTCTTTCAAAAATTCACATTGTTCACATGCACCGAAAGTTCGAGCTATCAGCTTGACTGGGGTCTCCTTTTACTGGGTATGAACTTAAAATATAATATATCTTTCAACTTTCAACCAGGTTGGCCAATATTTTTGTATATAACACGTATAAAACGTGTTGGTAACTTCTAGATGAACTAAACGAAAAATCTCTT
Source organism: Anastrepha fraterculus (assembly GCA_037575425.1). Lineage (NCBI taxonomy): Eukaryota > Metazoa > Arthropoda > Insecta > Diptera > Tephritidae > Anastrepha > Anastrepha fraterculus. The sequence continues at coordinate 14,582 of JAYXIM010030193.1, forward strand.
TGGATATGGATGTTTAAAAACAATCAAATCGTTATTACGCGATGATAAACAGTTTTTTCTAAGGTACCAGCAAATTGAAAGCACTTGAAATTAATAACTTGAATGTGTTGTCGTAACCACTAAAACACAAAAGACCATGAGGTCGAAGTGCAAACCTCGAATAAATCTAAATCTAACCAATAAAAGACACTAAAGGAGAAAAACCTTTTTCTGAAATTACAAGTATAACCAACTTTAGAGTAGTTACAATATAATATTCTGGAAGGAAGCTGGAACGTGAATAAGATCAAGGACTACTTCAAAAAATTCGGTCCGGACCAAACTGGAAAAATGCTATTTCAAGGTGGGGTATACATCTCGGTCTCAATGTCAAGGTCTTCTTCTTCTTCTTAATTGGCGCGATAACCACTTACGTGATTTTGGCTGAGTTTAACAAATCGCGCCAGTTGTTTCTCTCTCGTGCTAACAGGGGCCAGTCAGACACATCAGGTGAAGCCAATTCCTTCTCTACCTGATCTTTCCAGTGCAGAGGCCTTACTCTTCGGAGCGTTTGTATCCATTCGGACGACATGACCCAGCCAACGTAGCCGTCTACGTCGTCGTAAAGCTCATACAGCTCATCTTTCCATCGCCTGCGATATTCGCCGTGCGTAAATATACATTCTGTGAAAAAAGTACTGGGAATTGTTCAATAAAACGCAAAATAATTGTTTAAACATCAACATTTATTTTGTCGCCTTCAAAATAGGCTCCATTCGAAGCAATACACATATGCCAACGATTAGTCCAATCATCAAAGCATCTTTTAAACGCGTTTGAAGAGATCTTCTTCAGCTTCTTCAGCGAATTCTCCTTAATGGCCTCTATCAACTCAAAGCGGCGTCCGCGGAGTGGCAATTTAAGTTTTGGGAAAAGAAAAAATTCAGAGGGGGCTAAATCCGGTGGTTGTTCAATGATATTTGTCGACTTACTGTCAAAAAAGTGTTCACAATATGAGCCTGTGAGACGGTGCGTTATTATGGCGCAAGATCCACGAGTTTTCTTTCCACAAATTGGGTCGTTTCCTACGCACACTCTCTCTCAAACGTCACATAACTTCAAAATAATATTCTTTATTTACCGTAGAATCATTTAGAATGAATTCCGAGAGCACAAAACCATTATAATCGAAAAAAACGAGTAGCATTACTTTCCCTTTTGACCTACTTTGACGTGTTTTTTTGGGTTTCGGCTCATGTGAACAGTCCCATTCAGCCGCTTATTGACTGGTTTGCATGTCAAACTCATACCCACGTCTCATCACCTGTTATGGTGCGATGGATAAACGTTGGACCCGAATTCACTTGCTCAAGAATGTCTTCAGCCACCTTCTTTCGATGAATCTTTTTAAAGGAATTCAACTCTCTTGGAACGAGTCGAGCAGCAACGCGTCTCATGCCCAATTGATGGAGTAAAATGTTGCGAATTGATTCGTGTGACACGAACACGCTAAGGTCACGAGCTACCTCCCTCAAATTTAAATGATGGTTTTCCATCACCATTTCCTTGACTTTGTCGACGTTTTCATCGCTCAAACTGTGCGACACTATAGAGAACAGTTGTACCAACATTCCAGCAAAAAAAATTTAGACATATGTAACGCGCGCTTTTTAAATGAACAATTCGCGATATTTTTTTGACATAATGTATTTAACATTGCTAAACAAAGGGCCTAGTTAGACGTGCAATCAGTTGATAATCAGTTTATGAGTATAAACTCATTATTCTTCAATACAAATTCATTTTCCTAATTTCTAAATAAAAAATTGACACGTACACTTCTGTTAGGGGTTAGACCGAGCTTCTCCTCCTATTTGTGGCGTACGTCTTGATATTGTTCCACAAATGGAGGGATTTATAGCTTTTAGCCGACTGCGAACGACACATGGCTTTTTATAAGGAGATTTTTTGGCAGAATTGCACTCGGGGATTTGCCATTGCGAGGGGCGACCGCTATTAGAAATTTGTGAACGAATGTTGAAAGTGTAGAAGGTATTTTCGCCATTAATTAGTATAGTAGAAAGCCTTGAAGACGATCAACAACAGCAACAACACTAAAAATCGTAGAACAAATACAAAATGTCGTTTTGGAAAATCATCTAGGTAATAATAGAGATTTAGGGGAAGCCCTAGGCATCTCATTGGGCAAAGTAAGCAATATTTCCACTGAATTACTGGGTTACTGAAAGCTGTGCGTACAAGGGGTCCTGCATTCGCTAATAATGGAACAAAAACACATTCGAATGCAACTTTCTCAGCAACAATTAGAGCGTTTTCGAATGGATAAAGTGGATTTTAGGCGTCAATTCATACTATGGATGAGACTTGAGTCTATCACACAAAATCAAAAGAAGAGGCTAACGAGTGGTGTGAACCTCGTTCTTCGGCACCGGAAGGAGTTCGGGTCCAGAAATCGGTTAAGAGGGTGTTTTTCGGGATGTGAAAGGAAGCCTGTTTGTCGATTACTTGCAAACTGGCAAAACAATAAATGCTGAATATTATACTTCTTGGATCAGTTAAAGGAAAATATTCGTGAATAAAGACCCAGTTTGCAAGGAAAAAAAATCTTTTTTATCAGGACAAAGCACCGTGTCACAAGAGCATTTTGACGTTCCCCCGACAGTCGGTTCTACGTTACCGGAACGGCCCGGATTTACTATATATTCGGTCAAGGACTGTCACTCCAGCAGCAACCCCCATACATGTATAGGGAATGTTTTTGCTGGTACAACAACAACAAAGCATTGTCAAAGACTAAAAGTCATGAATTAAATTCAAATTGTTGGAGCATCCACCGTATTCACCAGATTTTACCCCTAGCGACTTCCATCTGTTTCCAGACCTAAAAAAATTCAAGCATGAAAAGCTTTTTAATCAAATGATGGGGTCATAACAGCTGTGGAAGCGCATTTTCAGGTAGACTATACTGAATAATAAAGTGTATTTCAAACCATAAAATTGTGTTATTCTTATCGAACCGTAAAACTTATGGAACAACCTAGTACTCTACACTGTAAGTATTCCAAGCACTGACCGGGAGGAGAATATGGTGTTTTATATTCAGGCTCTTCATACTAATATTTGGTTCCAAAAATGATCAAAAAGCAAAACTCCGTGGTAATGATGAAGTGGAGTCGGCTATTTGTGCCTACTCATTTTGAATAAAAAAGCTTTTTAAAAGACACTTAAGAAAAAGAGACTTAAAGAAAATATAT
>JAYXIM010030194.1:0-49805 GCA_037575425.1 Anastrepha fraterculus
GATTAACGAACGCCACGCTTAACGAATATTTCACATAGCGAACAAAATTAAAAAAAAAATGTTTCGCTTAATCAACGAAATTTCCTAAAACATCTAACAAAAAAGAGGAAGGTACTCAGAGCGATAACAATGATGAGCTTATATCAAAGCTCAGCGAGGAGCTGGCTACCGAAGAGCTTATGGTTTTGCAATTTGATTTACAGCAAAAAGATGTGAAGACTTTATAGTACGAGGAGGCAACAGAAAGACAAGAACCGTCGACTGTAATTAGAGAAATGCTGGAAGCAAAGGAGCCAGTGGTATCTTGCATTAACCCTCGACGGAATAATGCGAGAACAAAAACTCTCTCTATCCCCACGAACGGAATAATCCATAATATTTTTTGTTTGTTTTTTTGTTAAAGTTTGAGGAAAATATATAATTTTGGTAATCCTGTAACATTCTTTTTCATAAGAACAAATAGTAAAAGTCTTCCCGAGGATATTTTGAGTGCATCGCGTATTTCAAGAGGTGATACAAAAGTGTTAAAATACAGACAGACAGGGGCTAGTGGCTAAACGCGCAAAAGATTTGTTAATCGCAAATTGGGTGTGAATATCTGCAATATGAACGTCTTTCCAATTTCTATCGAGGTAATTTATCAACTAAAAATAATTAACCCAAAATTTCTCTAAATTCATTTTATGTCGCCAGGAAGCAACTAAATTTAACAAATTTAATACTACAAATTTTAGACAGAGGCAAGAACATAAGCTCTTCACGGAAAAAAGTCAAAAATATATATTTTTTAATAAAATGTAGGTTTGACGTTTTTTTTTCTTATTTCCATATACATACAATGGCGAGCATAATTGAGTGCACGATGATCTTCGATCCTGATTCAATAGTTAAAGGCGACGTCAGATGCCTAATTTCCACCCCGTACCAGCCATATTGAGCTACTTAATAAAACCAAATGTCCTCTTGGAAAAGCTGATTTCAATTTAGCGCAAATTCTATATAAAAATTACTCAAAGGCATAGAAATGAAAACTTTTGCCAAAAAAAAATTTAGCAAGCAACTCTGTTTTTGTGTGGCCAAAAGAAGATGTTAAGTTCGTTCATGTCCAAAAAAATAAAATGCGAAGAAAAGAATGGGTAAAATCGTGCGGCACTTCATTAAAAACAGGCGAAAAAGTTTGCGAGAAACGAATTTTGAGATCAAGCCAGATCGGAAGAGGGCGAAGTTGACTAAGTGTGATGCTCTTCCGATGCCTATCGGAATTTTGCATTGCAGGAATAAGCCCGAGACGAAATATCCTTCGGTTTACGCTCCTACGCAAACAGAATGAATCCTTTTTTATTTAAAAAGTTAGGTATTATTTAAGCGAATTTTGATTTTTAAATCATGCACTGATTGTCGTGTGTTTCACTTGGAAAAGGAATTGGCCTATCTTAAGGGGTTACATCTAGTTAGAAGCCCTGAAAAATGAGGTTTTTAAAAAAATTTTCCTGAGAAAACTTCTGAATTAATTGTTTTAAGCCTTTGTACACATATTATGGTAACTTTGAGTAATATTTAAAAAAATTTTATTTGCAAGAATAACAGTTTTTATAGCTGCTACAGCAGATTTCCAGGAACCCCTCCAAAAAAAGACGTTTTACGGTGACCACTATATCTCCGAAGTGGATTATCCGAAATGAAAAAACCAAACGGATTTGATTAAAGTATTGTATATTCTTGCAATTAATCGAAGGAATAAGCAAAAAAAAATTTATTGACAAAATGGCGACTTCTCAAACAAAAAAAAACTATTTTTTGGAATAGTTTTGGCCTTAAATTGTGTATAAACAAAAAAATGTTTATCGGTTTTAAAAAAGCTTCGATTAAGTACTAGAAATAATAGTTCAGAAGCCGGTGTAAAAATTTCAGACTAACCGGTTTAGCCGTTTCCGAGAAATCGTGGTCACCGACTTTCAAAACACAGTTTTGAGAAAAACAAGGTTAAACGCCGGCCTGCTAATTTAAAGTGCTCTGACGCGTCGTTACATTTATGCGTATAACTTCAAAAATAATCTTCGGAATGACTTGAAATTTTCATAGTGTTTCCTTAAATATATGTACATTACAAAAATTAAATAAAAAAAATCGATTTTTTGAAAATTCTAACTAGATGTAACCCCTAAGTAACGACTTGTGACACTGGATAAATTTAAACCCAACGTCAGTCAAATACTTTCTGAAGGACAGAGTAAAAAGTTGGAAGACCCCATAACATAAAACTCTTCTATGATTTAAATCGACTTTTTTCAATTTTTTACTACCTTTCCAGAAAAAAGATAAACGTATGCCCCTTTTTCCCCTAACTTCGAAATTGCATCAATGGATTGAGTAGCATCCAAAATCAGTTGTCAAACTTTACAAAAACTTTTATTGCCGAATCCAAGGCGCATCCATTAAAATTGGTGGCACCAACACCAATGTTTTGTACGTTTGATTTTCACGGCAAAGTACTGGAAAAGTAAGAAATACAAAATGAATTCATCTTGTTTCATCCTGTACAAACGTCCATGTGGCGTCTACCACCTTTGATTGAATCAGGATTTTCGTTTTTAATTTTTTTTTACAAAAAAATTTTTGGTTTTTAATATTTTTCATTCATTATAAATTAAAATTTAGAAAAATAGCTTGCATGGCCTAAAAATTCAACAAATTTTCAGCTAATATATCCCTTTTGCTATAATGAAGTGCAAATTTTAAGCGATTAAAAAGTTGGGTTCATTAAAAAAAAATATTTGGTAAATTTTTTTATATTATAAATAGACGAATTTTTTTTTATGGAGAAAATGCGCAACGCAGACAAGGAAAAAAATGTAAAGTATCAAAGGGATGTTTAGCCATTTTAAGCTTGTACTTTTTATACTAAAATTTTATGTTAAAGTTATAACAACTGCATACCAAAAAATGTTTCAAAAATTTTAACTAAAAACCGTGGAATTGGCATGACACATTTGTAGAAGTTTTCTAATTTTTGTATAAAATTTAAAAAATGGATTTATATGGGTTTTGTTAGACAATGAAAACCACATTTTTATACAAAAAATATTCAACAAAATACTCAAAAATAAAAAAAAGGAGTCCAAACTGTCAGTAAGATTAAAACTGAAATATTTTGGTGGCCCAGGACGCACTATTTTATTTTACACTCATTTATATGGGAATTATGGTTTTGCTTCACGAACGTTTCGCATAACGTAGAAGATTCTAGAACGAATTGTGTTCGTTAATTGAGGGTACACTGTACTCACAAAATTTTCTTTTTATTTAAATTATTTTGTTTGAACTCATTTTGAGTTAATTTAATTTTTAAATATATATATTGTATTAAAAAATAAATAAATTTAATTAATAAAATTTTATTTTATTTTATGTATACTTTATATATTTAAAAATTTAATTTTAGTTTATATATCTTAAAATTTTATTTTATTCCGATTTCGTTTTATTATATTTTATCACACTTCATTTTTTATTATTTTATTTGACATAATTTTACTTTACTTCATTTCACTTAATGTAATTTTTCATTTATTTTATATATATTATATATTTTATTATTATATTATTTTTAATTTCTATTATATTTTTATTATTATTTATTATTACGTTATTTTTAGTTTTTATTGTATTTTTAGTAATTGAGTGGGCAACTTTTGTCTGGTCACCTCAAAACACTTTGTAAAACCTTGTTATCTTTGTCGGTTTTCACCTGTCTCGTTCTTACCCACCTGTAATTTACGATACATTTCCAAATTAATTTGTTTGATATCGTCCAATTGTCGACGCAACGATACGATCGTATCCTGCTTTTCGTGTATATCCTTCTCAAGCAATTTCATTGCCATATCAGATTCAGCTTTGAGTGATATTTGCAGTTTCAATTCCTTGTCTAGCTCTAAATTTTTCTTTTTCTCTTCACTCAATTCGGCTGTTAGCGACTCAATCGTGGCTTTATTCGCTCTATCCGTCGATTTGTTTGGACTGGCCTCCACATTGGATATAGGAACATCTTCTGTATAAAATAAATATTTAGATTTATCAAGTTTCCAAGTGCAGCAAGGGAAGGAAGGGCAGGTAACATAGTTCTATACATACTAGAACTGGTCGCAGTTTGACGAAGCGCCTGATTCTCGGCTTGCAGGGCCAATAGGCTGTTACGCGCGATCGCAAGATCCTCCTTCATTAACGCATTTGTAGTGGTCAGAGTTTCGACTTTTGCTTGCAGATTACCTACAGTGGCACTAAAGACAAATTTCGATTTAAAATTTCCTTTAAAAATCACACGATACACAATTTTGTAACATCTGGCTAATTGTTTGTAAGACATTTCGAATGCCCCAATTTTCACCAACTTTGCTTTTGATATTTAACAAGCTTTGGCGAAAAGCGCCAGCCAATATGTTGTTCATGACTTAATTGCAATTTACGTACTTTAGATGCCGATTGAGCTCTTCAATGTAGTTTTTCTGATCCAAAACCGCAATCATATTGCCTTGACCGTTCGCCTCCAGTGACTGATTGATCTCCTCATCATTATCGGTACTACGCGAACTCGAACGCAGGTAAAGCGAAAAATCAATAACACCCTGCTGTGAGTCCAAATCTTCCTCCTTCACGCACAAGTTACAATCAATCACATTTAGACCCACTAAGATTCCCATAATGACCACAATCTACGATAAGAGACGCAAAATAATATAAACTACGCATTTTTAAGACACTGCTTTTATCCCACCTCATCGCTCATCATCAGCGCATGTGGCTCATAGTATTCGTAGAGCGAATCATCTCGATGCTCGATAAGCGCTTGCAGATAATCAGCTAATTTCTTTTGCATCAAAGCTATGCGCAACCAAGCTCGTGCGCGTCCTATATGTGTACGCACCGTGGGAAGATCTCGCACACTCGCTGTTATGTCCTGTGATTCAGGACAATAGTTTTCTACACTTTGAAGCAGGTCCCATAATTCTTTGCGTGGCCCCAATAGACCCTAGAAAAATTGGTTAGAAATATGTAGTACGAGTAGGAACACTCATTCCAACGGCGAATCATCTTTACACACCTTCTTTGGACGCAAACCATGACCTAACACGTGCTCTATTACAATGAAGAAGTGCTGCAGCGGTAGATGGTCAGAGTCCAACATACGTCCGAAACGCAACGATTGCTCCAATAACTCCTTCACCACGAGCTTACAAATATTTACCAAATTACTGCGTTCAATTTCGGCTGGATCGCGAGCTAAAAGTACACACCGACAAACATGCAACATTATTCATTGCAAAGCCAAGGACGATTCAGAAGATTTGGATGCTAAATGTACTGATGTAATCAGCGTCGTCGAGAGCTGGTTTCAAAACTATTATATATTCATCTATGCTGCATACATATGCAGCTACAACCACATCCACACTTACTAGTATATTAAATATCATATAGCGGATTACCACGCGCATACATATAAAGTTTGCTTGCAACTCAAACCATTCAAATTCGAAAAGCATAATTAACTGAAAACTTTAAGAAGCATAGAAATTTATAGTAAAAGCAATTTGATTGATCGCACCAGCTTTGACTTTGTAGCCAGCGTCAATCAGCAAGAAAGTATAATTTGGAAAAAAAAATTATTTCACATGAAACAATGAAAATATGTGTATCTCTAGTGCTGTTGACGTTGCTTTGCCCAGGCGGTTGCCCGGTTTACGACTTCGACTTGAGAACTATCCAGCAACCCAGTCAGTTTGCGAATGGTCTAAAGCTGGCTGCCGATCTTAACTCCGAATTCAATCAGGGCATCATGAATTTTCACGTGCTTAACGATCAACACCCGTTAAATGACGACAATACCTACACACTAACTTCACTTGCGTCCGACCTTGGCGCAAATCCAACGAGAAAGTTCAAAAGTTCACGTAAAATCGAAGATGAGAAACAAGCAGAAACGGAGTTGGATGATTTTGTTGGTTCGAATCTTTTTTCCAGTGTACGTAAAAAATGTTTTTCACCGGAAGATTTGAATTTGTTGTCCGCACGCAAGGATTTCGAGGCAAGTTTGTTCATTAAAAGTAAATGTTTGAAGGCAGCATTCAAATTTCTTTATCATTTTAGTATCTTGTGCCAAAAGATCTGCCGAAGTGCCTGCTTAATGATGAAATGATAAATATGTTATTGAATTACTTTTATAATGGCAATGAGCTGATACAAAAACTGCCCGAATCTACGAGAAGGGTGCTTGACAGGGCCTACTACGATATGCTCGGCGGTTACTTGCGTTCATACTTGCTGCCCGTAGCCAAGTATTCGTATTACGGTGGCAAAGCAAGTCTGAAGGTGGTAGGCAGTGTTGTAGATTTGTATCAACAATGCAAGTCCTTTCTGAACACGAACGGTAATGGCTGGAAAATGCCCATTTTACTTGAGGAATTGGAGAACATTCATGTGGATCCTCTACGGGGCTCGGACTGCGGTGGCGACGGCAATGCGGGTGGTAGTGGTGCAACTGGTTGCGCACGTCTTGAAATGTTGCCAAGCAATGACGGCGACGAAAATGTTATGCTGGTGGCGTTGCCAAAATTAGAAGCAGATTGTATTGAAAATGGTTTAAGTAATATATGGCTGCCATTTAGAAAACGACGCAACTATGATCTCAGATCAATGAAATCTTCTTACGTAATCATACGATTTTACGAAACGGTCACACGTTGCTACCAATCACAGTCAATGCCACAGGATACTTTCAATTCCAAGCTCATAGCTTGGATCAATGAGAATATAAAACCACATTTGTCCGACGAAGAATTCTACCCAGGTCTTGGCGGAGTACTTAGGATTGCTGAAAAATTAAGAAGAGGCAGAAAAGCGACGGATATTGATAGTGACGACCACATGGAAGAACTTGTACGTGAGGAAAGTAGAAACGACGATGGGTTTTCCGACATAGAACTTGCACGAAAGGCATTGGAATATAAGATGCAAGAAAAAGCCAGGCAAACGTTGATTAATGGAAAACGTTGGTTTGAGAGAAATATCAACGACAATGGCAATAATCCCAATAGACAGCTGCAAAGTAGAAAAATATGCGAAAAACCAAAAACTCAAAAAAACCAACAAGTCCAGCAAGCGAAACCAAAAAAACCAAAGTGTAAAACGAAGGGTGGAAAACATGAACATGGTGAAGCTGGGTCGCTAATGAAATTATCTTCAGAAGAACAGAAACATTATCTGAAATACCTGTGTTGTATTATTGGACTGATATTGCTCGTATTGTTGATCATTTTGCTTATCGCTATGCTAATGAGATATCGTAAGCGAAAAACGAAGAAAGAGCCCAAACCAAAACCACCAAAGAAAAAGCGCAAATGTCCTGCATGGTGTAATTATTTGATTTGCAGAAAGAAACCGCACGATGAGGAGATTGTTATCAAACCTGATACCAAATCGGTCATTGCGACACAACCACGTAGTTCCCACAAACGTAAAAAGTAAAATAAAACCGCTCTAATTAATCATTTCAACTTTCCAGACCGTCGCACGTCCACTTCAACGTCGTCACTGGCCTGCCAACCCGCTGCTAAATGCATTCCTTGCTCTAAGCGTGCCACTAAGGAATCGGAAAGTGCGCCCATTATCGAAACGACATCACTCGATTACTACTCCTCGTCCGAGCCCGAAAGTAAAGTACGCCAGAAAGCGAAAAAAGGCAAACAGAAAGTGGTCACGATAGATGAGAAAAAGAAGAAAAAAGCAGCATCACCGTCCCCAACGAAATCTAAGTCAGCTCCAGCCAAATCTAAATCGCCTCCGAAAAGCAGAATGGGCGGTGGAGCAGAGCCTAAAACTTCGTCCGGTTCGGATAGCACCAGGCGTTTGGGTATTCAACGAACTGTCCCAACTGATAATAAGAAGAGTAGTGTATAGGAAGGTATCATTTTCAAATAAGCCCATATTAAATATATATTTTTTGGTTACAGAATGAAATAGTGCGCTGCAAACGTACGGTTTCGAGGGATCGCTCGAAAGGCTCACGTAGTTGGGAAACCATGTACGATACATAAAATTCAAGATAACTTTACACCAAATGGGCTTTTATTTTTCTAAAGATTTATTGCATGAGTTTCGCAAATTTATGTAACTCTATCTATTTTTGCTTTTATTTATTAAATTAGTTTTTACGAAAAAAAAATGTGGTTATTGCGAGTAGGCAAGATATGCGAAGGATAGAATGGTAAATATGATGTGTCAAAGTTGAACGGGGAATCGATAAATTACGATGTACAATACATTCGGTTATTGAGATGAATTAAGTAGAATATGCAGAGCTTTCGGCAGGGGATATCTGAGTTAATGCGCGTTTTTTAAAATGCCTGCCTTATTACGAGAGTTCATTTTTATATTTTGCGCCTTTGCAACACTACGGGTGATGAGCTGGAATTCGGTATTTTTATAGAACGTTTTCACTTACGAGCCTTCCTTGTTCTTTTTTCAGAGAGTTCAAAAATTCATCTCGCCCAAAAGATGGACTTAACTCGTGAACATTTTCGTGCGATGATATATTACGATTTTCAACGTGGATTATCGAGACTTTTGGCGTGGAGGCACCACACTTAGTTACTCTTAATCATTCTTACAATGAGTTCCAGTTTGTCAGTCGATTCTAGCCGGATGAAATTCGTCCGGGCCGTGAAGGACGTCCAAAAACGGTTATAGTGCCAAAGGCAATCGATACTGCAATTGCAAATATCACAAGATAGAGGCATCCTTCGACATTAATGGCACCAGCATACTTTCAATATTTGTGCGTTAAGAAGATTTGTTCTCGTTGGTTACCGCATAATTTCGCAACTGTCTAAAAAAGGACTCGCGTTGACTTGTGTAAAAAAATGTTAAAGAAATTCAGTCGCGGTGGTTCAAAGCACGTTCATGATATCGTAATAGGTTACGAATCATATGAGCCGGAAACAAATCATCAATCGACAATATGAGTGTTCCAAGACGAGCTTAATCAAACAAAATGTGTTAGCGGAAGAAGCACCTCAAAACCTTTTTTTTGGAAAATCTGTCGCAACTGTACCACTACAGAAATTTAACAGTTAATTCTAAGTGGTACGCAATCAGCGGTACGCTGAAGACGAATTATCCTTCATTAAAACAATGCGAGCTCTCACGTATCGGCGCACACAAGCGAGTTTTTGAGTACTCAAAAGTTAGAATTAATGGGTCACTCACCTTACAGCCCTTACCTAATGACTTCTTTTTGTTCCTAAGCATCAAAAATAGAATACGAAGTCACTGTTTTACAACGCCGGAAGAAGCTGTTGAGTCGTTTGAACATCTACTTTTCGAGGTATCCACTTCTTAGAGGCGAAAGTGCTTTGAAAATTGGTTCCAGTGAATGCAGAAGTGTATTGACTTTCAAGAAAAATATGTTTAAAAACAATAAAGCCAATTTCGTTACTATTTTACTATATTTTCATTATAGAGCACAAAGTATAAAAGTCAATCCTTGTACGTGAGCCTACTGTACATCCCGAAAAAGTGTACAATACAGATTATTGAGCCAATGTTACCGATATTGGTGCGAGCATCAGGTGAATCAATCGCAACTTTTTCGGTTCACACATTAATACCAAGCATTAATGTGCTAAATGGTTTCACCAAGAAGGTGCAACATGCCGTACAGTGAGTGAAATGATCATATTATTAAGATACACTTTTGACGTCCTCCTCTAAGGTCATGCGTCAACACAGATAAATCAGTTATGATTGAAGGCTTAAAAGACAACATTGCTTTTAACAATAATAGCCAATTGGATTGACTAAACATTAACGTTTGTGAGGTCCTTGCCACAGTTCAAACTTGAGTTTTTATTGGCCACTTCATCGCAAGTACTTTTTCAACACTCAACAATAGATAATCACATTTCAATGAATGCTTTCAAGAGAGCACTTTTGCTACTTTGGAACATTGAATGCACTCTAGAAACGAGATAAGTTATGTTAAATGGATGCATAAACAAATCAACTATTAACTTATGCACCTGTCGCTCTGCTAAATAATCTACAAACACATTTGCTCATGAGTTATGCCTTTAATGAGAATGTTTAACGGCAAGCTTACGTAGAATGACATCAGCCTCACGCAATTGAAACATCAAGGTATAGACAACATATGGTGCATACCCACACACATCTACAGACATTAATAAACACACCTACAAAGAAAATCTGAACAACTAGTTAAATAAATTTTTAGTTTAAAATTGGTGTTATTTCTGAAAAAATGGACCAGTCTAGAAATGTTTTGATTTTCGCGTGAAATGAATGAATATGATTTTTCGCGAACTATTAAGAACAAACAAAGTGAGTCACAAACAAAATAAGCGAAATAAAAGTAAATACTTTCTGTTAAAAAATTAACGGAAATAGATTTAAAGGGACTAAAAAAATTCTAGGAAAAGTCACCAGACCTAATGAAAAATATTATTTACTGCGGATTTTTTAAAAACTTAAATTACACTTTCAGGTCTCAGTTTTCAGTCGATAGAAGATATGAAAGAGAATTCGTGCGGGAACTGAAGTCAGTTCCAGCAAGCAGATTTGAAAAATATTTTGATGATCGGATTATTCGTGTATATAAGTGACCTACTTTGAAGGTGATATAATATTATTGATGAATAATAAATATTTGGTGCTTTATTAACCTATTCCTGGTACTTTTTTGATAGAGTTACACGGAAAAAGTAGTTACTAAGAAGTTGAATTCGAAAGTGTTTAAATTCGAGAAATATGAAAAATAATTAATTGATTGTATGCCAAAATTTGCACTTCTTTAGGCTTTTCTGTGAAAATCGGTGTCAAATATGATCAAGCTACGACGCCATTTGCAAAAATTACAAATCTTTCGATAGCAATGATTAATTTGTGACTTATCTTTACCTATCCCTACGACAGGGCGGCCGCCGTAGCCGTTGGTGCGTTAGGCATAGGGGTGGTCAATGTATAGGTACGAACTTCCGTGCATGAAACATCAACAAGTTTTTTCTAATAGCGGCCACCAAACGGCAGGCAATGCCAACCCTCCAAGTGTATTTATGCTACGAAATGATCTTCATAAAAAATATCTGCCGTTCGGTGTTTGCTTAAAACTGTAAGACCCTCCATTCGAGACACACGCCCCAAATAGGAGGAGGAACTCGGTCAAACACCCAAAAAAGGTGTATGCGCGAATTATATATATAATAATATAGGTATTATTATATATATATAGAAATTAGAATATATGGCAGCGCCAGTTTAAATCCAACATTTTAAATGACGAATAGAATTTTTCAAACGAACGCACCCCAATTTTCTAACTGATCCTTCAAATATTGATCGCAACAGTTATTTAAAACCTAAACCTACGAACATTATTTTCAATAAGTTAGGCTCAAAGCCAAAATTTAAATAAAGCACACCATTTTATATTGAATCCTATTAGCTTTTTTGTAAAAATAGAAAAAGAGACTTTCGTGAGCTCTGAGTTTAATACTCTGCGCGAAACAAGCGTAAAAAAAAAATCTTGTTTAGCATTATGGAGGAGGACCTATGTTCCAATGGAAGATAAAAGAACGATGATGATTATGGGGGACCTTCACCATCAATGAGAACCATCCATCCACTAACGTACTCACTTTCGGTGAGATTATCCCAGCACAAGCTCCGCCGAACATTTTGGCTACCTTACTGAGGTCATGACAACAAAAATAATCGTTAAATTCACGCTTTTATATTAAATGAGCGGCAAGTGAAGGTGCGCAAACTTGAAAGGACTTATCGTATGGATCAGTGGTTTCAGTTTCCTATATAGTTTTAGATATGAGAAGGCTATCCACAAGATATGTAAGTGCCACGTGCGCATAGATGACAAGAAACATCATCGTCTAACAACTTCAAAGCAGTATCTGGCGTTGTTCACATCACTAGCCGAACGAGTTTCTGTACATTTTCGTAACTGTAAAGAATTTCGTAACCATGATCGATTCATCACCACACAGCAGAGACGAATAAAAAATCTTCATTCGATGGTAAGAAATTTGGGTGGTAAGAAGAGATTATTGATGATCCCAACGTTAATTTTAATACAGAATCAATAAATTGCATAAGTTGAAGAGTATCAAAAAATTGAAGAAAGTGCAACGAGCCCATATGACACAACAAGATTAGAGTGCTCCTTATTTCAAATTGCAAAAATTATTGATCATATCGAAATCCCTTTTTAATATTTAACCAAAAAAACTTAGTATAGACCAACGTTTTTTGATCACTTCGTCAACTTGAATAAGATTTGTAAGGCGAAAAGGTTAAAGTAAGAAGTTTTTTCAAAAATAAAGACCTACAATTCCGCCCTCCTAAGGAGCTGGTTCGATTCCTCGGTATACTAAATAATTATAATTAAGTAATTAGGGGCGCGCAATAGTTAAATCTGGTCGCAGTGCATAAAGGCCTTAGCCTAAGCCGTACAATCATTACCATTGCCAATATTTGGTGCTGCGAAGTAGTTAATGCAAACCCTGATTAGTAATCTTAGTAAGATTAGCACAAAAATTTGTACGCAAAAATAATGGATTTCTTTTTCCCCAACTAATATTAAAAGTTTACTAGGTAAGAAAAATATTTTGCCTGACTTTGATAAATTTACAAATTTCCAGTGATTACTTTTACAATGGCTTTTAGAAAGGGTATATGTATAGATTTATCGTGGCACTTCCCGGGCCTACGACTACATGAGCTCGATACGACAACACTTCGCAAAATCCTTATACAACAAAAACAATCTTCCATAACAGGTGTCACAACAAACTGCTCGAAAAATATTGGGTTGGCAACTAACTAATTGCTGATTTCAGTCTCTATGGCTTCAGTTGAATTTTAAGGTTTGCAGACGTAGTAAAAATGTAAAACACATTTTGTTATTTGATAGTTGGCAATTCAGCTGCCAATCAGTAAAAAAAAAGTTGTTTGATCGGTAGCGTAGTTTTCGTTTGGCGTTCATTGAAAAATGGAAAATCAAAAGGAAAATTTTCATTATATTTTGCTTTTTTATTTCCCCAAAGGGAAAACCTCATCGTAGGCTCACAAAAAGTGATGTGCTGTTTATGGTGACGAAGCCTTAAAAAAACTAAAAAACCAATTTTGACAGGTTTGCCAAATTTCGTTCTGGTGATTTTTTACTCAAAGATGAAAAACGCTCTGGACGTCCAGTTGAAGTTGATGACGTCCTAATCAAAGCAATAATCGATTCGGATCGTCACAGTACAACATTGAAAATCACTTAAAACAACTTGACTATGTTCAAAAACTCGATACATGGGCTCCTTAGAAACGCTGAAAGAAACGCATTTTACGCAAAGCATTAACAGCTGCGATTTGCTTAAGAAACGTAATGAAAATTATCCATTTTTAAATCGACTGATAACTGGCGATGAAAAATGGGTTGTTTACAACAATATCAAGTGGAAAAGATAGTGGAGCAGGCCAACAGGTGAACCAACTCAAACAACATTAAAAGCTGATATTCATCAAGAGAAGGTTTTCTTATCAGTTTGGTGGGATTACAAACGAATTGTCGAACTCTTACCACCCAACCGAACGATCAATTCTGATGTCTCCATTGAACAACTAACGAAATTAAACAATTCAGTTGAAGAAAAGCGGCCCGAATTGACAAATCGAAAAGGTATAGTATTCTATCATGGCAATACAAAGCCCTTCACACATTTTTGGCTACTCGGCAAAAATTATAGGAGCTTCGATTTGCCACATCCAGCATATAGTCCGGACCTTGCACCATCTGATTACTTTTTGTTTCGATCTTTACAAACCTCCTTGAATGGTAAAAAATTCAATAATGAAGATGATGTCGAATCGTAGCTAATTCAGTTTTTTGCTAATAACAACCAGAAGTTTTATGAACGTGAGATTATGATGTTGCCTAAAAGATGGCAAAAGGTGATTGAACAAAATGGGCAATACATTGCAGGTTAAAGTTACTTAAAAATAAATAAATAATTGGCACGTACACTTCTGTTAGGTGTTTTGGCCGAGCTCCTCCTCCTATTTGTGGTGTGCGTCTTGATGTTGTTCCACAAATGGAGGGACCTACAGTTTCAAGCCGACTCCGGACGGCAGATATTTTTATGAGGAGCTTTTTCATGGCAGAAATACACTCGGAGGTTTGCCATTGCCTGCCGAGGGGCGACCGCTATTAGAAAAATGCTTTTTATTAATTTTTCTTTCACCGAGATTCGAACCAACGACGTCTCTGTGAATTCCGAATGGTAATCACGCACCAACCCATTCGGCTACGGCGGCCGCCGTATAAAGTTACTTAGTTCCATGAAAAAATTGTCTTTGATTTTCTAAAAAAATCCGTAATTACTTAGTTACCAACCCAATAGAAGGAATGCGAATTATAAATTGTTCTGGCAGTGTGTTTTCCTACAGGGTTGCTATCGTCCACACACATACATGTATTTGTAGATGAGTCCTTGAACTTATTAAAGCGAAATTTAAAACAAACTAAGAATATGTATCTAAATAAAAAAAAACAATACCGATTTCAAATGAGATTCAAAGAACAAAAAAATCAAAATATGAGTCTATTATTTACATATGTATATGGGTGTGTAAGTGCGAAAATATAGCAATGGAAATTATTTGAAAAAGCAACCTACGGTGATTGGACCATTCACCAGTACCACCAACACCAAACACACCAATCAAGCCATTATCTGCATGTGCATGTCGTGCGGTAAGCAAGTGCGACGACAAACTGTTGTACACATGTTCGGGCGCATCGTTAAAACGACGGCCCAGCAAGTTACGGACTGTCAATATACCATTATCATCCAGCCCATTCGACATTCCCGAATAGCGTTTGTTTTTTTGACCCAACTGTGTGCCACGCTGTGCACCATAGCCCGTGGAGTTGGCCGTGCCGCCATTATGTTGCTGACCAATGTCAAGATCTTGCAGCTCCTTCAGGCACAGCCAATCGCCGTCGACGGATACGCGAAAGTTACAAAGATAAATGGTGTCCTGCACGCCGCCGGCTATTTCTTCGCTTGTGTTTGCATGTGATGCCTTTGGCAAAGTAATTGTCGTAGAGTTATTATTTTGTTGTTGTTGTTGATGCTGATGCTGATGCTGCTTTTGGAGGACACCTGATGTGGCGCTGTTCGTAACGTTGACTTGCTGTTGCATTTTGTAGGCCTTATTGGAGTTTTTCGACTGTGTCACTACCTTTGTGGTGGTAGTAGTAGTAGTCTGAGTGGTTTGTTGTTCAACGGTGTTATTGTTGTTCAACGTTAATTTCCTGGTTTCGTCGGCCAGGGAGCGCATGTTACGTGTATTGGATGCACATAAACTAATTGCTGTACGAAAGGCCACACGTTTGTAAGTCTGTCTGCTTGGATCGAAACAGTTGGCCCAAAGTTCAATTTGCTGATAAACGAATCAATAGCTTTGCTCCACTGATGCTCTTAGTCACGTAGTTGGAGTTTTGCAATGCGCCCGAGTCACTTTAAATGTAAAAAACAAAAAATAAAACGCATTATTATAGCACAGTAAGCGAAAATTATCTACTCTGGTGAAAAATCGAAGCACTACTCTCCACCCACCCTTCCACACATATTTACCTTCAACGCATGCACCATCAAGTGCTTCAACTAAATTTCTTTATCAAATATTGCCTGCACGCACTTCTATTTTTTACCAACTTTTCTTATTATATCAGCTTGCAATTTTCACTTCACCACTCGAGTAGTAATTAGACAATTTGTAAAGTTATTATTTTTCCATCCAAATTTTGTGTCGTGCTTTGTCAAAAGGTTCACCGTAAAATATAGTATCTATTTTGCGACTGACTGGCTACTTCTCCGATGACTGTCTGCATTGAGCGTTCACTTCTCACAACTCAAAAGCATAAATGTGTGAGTTGAGTCCTTTATGTCTCTCTGCTTGAAGTCGCACGCATCCGGTGGTGAGTTTGTTCGCTCGCAACTTGTATGTTTTCAAGTTTGCGTTATTGATTTTCCACCAATCGCTGTCACTTTGGCGCATGTAGAGACAGTTCTTAGCATTTTTTCTCCAAAATGTTGTTGGTGGCCAAAAAACATTCCATACCTCCATATCCATTCGGTTGTGTGGTGAATCAGTTGTTAAAAAATCTGTTATTGCTCATTTTATATGCCGACACTCAATATTTTGATTTGTTTAATGCTTTGCGATCCTGCTTGGCAATAATCGTTAATTTCAATTGCAAACGACATTTCAGACCGGGGTTTAAAATTCTTGGTATTTTCGAATGCACTTAAGACCTCAGAATTATAAACAAACTGAAATTCTTATTTTTTATTCTCCGGTTACAAGGACGTTTTAGTATTTTAGGCAACTCATTGAAGAAAATGGCCGAGCTACTATTTCTCATTTGTCTTCTTATGTGGCTCTCCAAATCGACTGTTGGTTTGAATTAAGATCTTTGCCTAATTTCGTCTGTTAGTCGTATTTTTCCCCTTGTTCACTCCTATCAGGAGCAAAGGAGCATAGGGCCTCAACAAGACATTTCTCTTGCGTTGGTTACGTTAATCTATTTAATTTCTGACAGGGTAGGTGATTATTCGTATAAACCCTTAACAATTTACAAGTGTCTCGCAGGCACACTTTAAGTTTATTTACGTATGCGACCCAAGGTATTTATTTCTACGAAAACCCATTTTATCCAACGTATTCCAAGGTTTTACACATTTAAAAGTGAAAAAAAAAATTATTTTTAAAATGAATAATTCAATCCCCTAACATTTTGTAATGAAAATAGAGCCGTCTATGGCCGGTATAGTCATGTTCAGAGGAAGTTCAGACGACGCCACGGAAGCCAGAACGACCTGAACATACATGAGCGAAGCAGATCGAAAGCGAGATGAAACATTTGAATTTAAACACCGAGACGGGCCAAAATCCAAAATTTGGCGATTACGAACTAGGAGATATTACCCCAAGTAAAACGCGGCAAAAGCAAGAAAGAAAAAGAATATTGTGTAAAAAAATGATTGCCAATGCCTGTAAGTACAGTCGGTCTAATAAAAGTGTTACCGCCATAACTTGGAAACTATTGACCAATTCGATTCAAACAAACTGCATTTTATGGTCTTATTATACGCAATATATTCAAAAAAACCTATAGTCAACGACATTAACTTAATGGCTTAACATCTTGTAGTCAAACTTTGTGTCAATTTCTACGCAATCGGCTCCAAATCAGCTGAATTTGCCTTGATACCTATTTAAGCCTCCATATTTATTTTCCTTAGTTTTTGCTTAACTATTGCCCAAACATTTTCAATAGGATACTAACCCTAAGGTGACTGTAAAGGCCAGTCCAAAATTTCAATCCCATTTCGCTGTTTCCACTCTACACACCTGCAGCTTCTCCCGAAAATCTTCGCAGCTGACGTTAATGTAGTAATATTTTTCGGTAAATTTTGTTCATCAAAACTGCTTTCAAACACAAATAAACGGCCAAATCCTTTTTCGGAGAAGCAGCCCCAAATATGAACCTTAACTGGATGCTTAACAGTTCGTGGAAGTTGTCGATTATCAGCAGTGCACCAGGACCGACGTATGCAAAACTGCACCCTTAAGAAAGATTCATCCGTGAATATTACGATGCCCAACTCCGTTCTCAATTTGCCTTAACCCATGCAAGTCATTTTTTCAATGTGTGATAATGCGAGCAGCAGCTTTTTCAATGAGCTCCAGAATTTGAATATGCACGTTAACGTCCTCAAATCGTGTCTCTGGATACATTAACACCACTTTTCCTTAAAACCGCTTCAGCTAGGCTCAGGCTACGATAAGTTCGGCTTTGTCTCAAATAACTGATCTTCTGATCTTGCTTTGAAAAGATATTTGTTTTTTGGCTTCGTCCGGGGAAGTCGTCAACGTTTTTAACTTCTGCGAACCATTGTACCCATTTATTTATGAACGTATTCGACTTCTTCAAATATTTTGTTGCAGATGCACTTGACATTTAGGGTCCGGCCTAGGTAGTCTAGCGTAAGTGCACTAGCCTGCCATCACAAAGGTTGTGGGTTCGAATCCGACACACGAAATTTAGCGAAGTTCTCTGCCATCTCCGCGATCCTTCTGCCAGAAAAATGTGAGACACAGATGGCGCTCCAAGCAGTAAGAAGGCGTTGTTTCTAAGCAACGACAGGTGGGCATTGCCACTACTTAAGACTGGCGGCAATCACCTACCCTGTCAGAAATCAAAACCGATCCACGAAACAACGCAAGACTGAGTCTACTCGAGGACCTATGCTCCCGAGAGGAGTTAACAAGGAAAAAAAGGGTCCGTACATAGGAGCACTGCTTTAAATCGTTTTTCATATGCGGAACCCAGTTTGAAAAAATAACGAACGCTTTTTAAATTTCTCACAAAACCTTCTGCGAAAAAATTCTGTCGCGTTGTCTTTCATGGTAATTGAATTTCGGAAAATCACCCATACAAGAAAGGTGAGCATAATAAGTGCTCGATTTTTTGATATTTTTAATACCATCCTGACTTAGGATAAGAATAACATACAGGTGTGTACGAAATTTAGAAGGCTGGGTGAAAGGCCGATCAGACGGACTGATTTTGATACAATTTTGTGTGTGGTTTTGGGTTGGGTTGTTTGTAGATGGTTTAGGTGGCGCTCAAATTTTAATTCTAGCAGGCGCTTGAATTAATTTACTCTTGTAACCCGTATTTATAGTCCGATTAAATTCATATTTGGAATATGTTTTGACAATAGAAATAGAAATACTTCGGAAAGAAATGTACCGATAGATGGCCCTGGTGTCGAGTTATAACTAGAATGCGTTGGCCGATTCGCCTCATATTTGGATTACGTTGGTAATTTTGCAGAAAGTATAATTTTCTTTAATTTTACAATACTTGGTGTGTGCATCAAACCATGCGGA
Source organism: Anastrepha fraterculus (assembly GCA_037575425.1). NCBI lineage: Eukaryota > Metazoa > Arthropoda > Insecta > Diptera > Tephritidae > Anastrepha > Anastrepha fraterculus. The sequence continues at coordinate 19,042 of JAYXIM010030194.1, forward strand.
ATTGTCGCACTGATGTTCTCGCGTTGGAAAACCGTCAAGGGGTTGACGGAAAACATTGTTCACCATTGTTCCGAGCGCGGCTTGAAGTGCGTGACGACAAAAAGCAGGATAAAGTGATCGTCCAACCTTTTAAGCGGGACCCTTCTTTGTGACTACGCCAAGCACGATCAGTTCTTGCTAAAGAGAGAGAGACAGATGTGAGTATCAACACCATCGAACGTCGACTGAAGGAGGCGAACATATCCTACCGTCCCACATCATCAAAACCACTCCTCTCAGAAATACACATTGAAAAACAACAAAACAAGAAAATAGTGTCACAGTATTGGATTGGCCTTCCCAGTCCCTAGACGCCAACCCCACTGAAATTTGTGGGGAACTATGAAAACGCATCTTGCCAGAACGGCTTATTGAGTAATTACGATCCGTAGTTTTGTACATACTTTCATGTAAAAAAATTTTAAATATATAATTTTTATACTTCATGAATAATCGCGGTTCCTTCGTTCTGACACAGACTATACATTAGGGCGGGTCGATTTAAAAATCGCTCATTGCTCTGTGAAAATCGTATTCTAGGGATCAAAATAAGAAACTCTGCCGTAGGAACCATATCTCTAAAACGAATTCTGATGTCCCCCAATTTGGGTCGAACGAAAAATCCCACTTTGACCCATTTAGAGTGCTCCAATCGAGTCCAAATGTATGACCGACCGCCACTAACTTTGGACGGCCGATCCACCCATGCCAGTAGCACAACCCCTGGAACTCCCCTGGGGGTTCCCCATACAATCATTTCAAAATATCACCATTTTTGCCCTTTACATGAGAAAAGAAACTAAAAAGTTCGACCCAAATTGGGGGACATCAGAATTCGTTTTAGAGGTATGGTTCCTTCGGCAAAGTTTCTTATTTTGATCCCTAGAATATGATTTGCACAGAGCAATGGGCGATTTTTTTGCCTCCCCACAAAAGACACTAAAAATTCGATCCAAATTGGGGGACATCAGAATTCGTTTTAGAGGTATGGTTCCTTCGGCAAAGTTTCTTATTTTGATCCCTAGAATATGATTTTCACAGAGCAATGGGCGATTTTTTTGCCTCCCCACAAATCGACCCGCCCTACTAATCATACATATGTATATACAACTGCATTCTCAAAATTTTCCTAATATTTTTATTAGAGTGAAAAATTTCGATGAAATTTGTTGAGTTTTTTATATTTACACAAATTTTGAAACTTGGAATTATATGATTTTTGTTAGATTTTTATTCATAGTATAATGAGTTTTGTGCGCTTGGAACAGATTTTCACTCAGATCTTTTATACAAAAGTTTTACAGTTTTGGAATAATGGCTTTACTTCAGAATATTTTTTCACATTGTCAAATTTATCAAAAAATGTATTCGTCGATAAAACCTTTTCATCGGTCAAATATTGATCAGTATTTTCGATATGAGTTTGCTAAAGCTCAGCTTAAACCATTCAGCTGAATCGTTCTTCCTTTCACTTTCTGCTGACTAAGTTTCTTCGTCCTGAGTTGACTGGTAGAGTAGCATTTTTCTGTTCCAGTTTTGCACAACAAAAACACTACAAATTTCTGCGGAGATAGATCGAAGCAAAAACAGAAGTAAACAGAAGATTTGCATTGGTCTAACTTTAAAAACAGCCGAATTAATATAATTTTTGTAACCCCAAATATATCGGGATATCGTACACGAAATATTACGGCAATATTCTTTATATTGACCTTATATGCGTATCCAGGTAATAGTATTCTTGGAGACTTCGAAAGATTGATTTGAATCCGATTCAAATTCCCAGCTTCCGACTCTGATCAGCTTTAATCTATGCAGAAGCCAAACATCTATTTAGAGGCGAGGAAAAGTAAGAATGAGAATCCCGGGAGGACATCCCAGAAATGTTTGTGCGTTGGATTTGGAAGCTGCTAAATAAAAACTCTTTTTAATGAAAAGAAGGGCAAATTTTCGGCGCATCTATTACTAACAGCCAGATAACATGACACTTGACTCCAGCTTTCATTTTCCGAGCGTATTATTCAACGACGCGATGCACTACTCGCGAGCAAAGAAAACAGAAGAAGGCCGCAATACGTGGGAGCGAAGAGTTAAAGATACCAGCCGACTAGCCAATATGATGACGAAGTATCTATAAAGTTTGTGTAGGACTCAAAGGTAGAGGGTGATCCTGCAATATGCGGCACCTACTGCCCTCCGTCAAAGAACTGATTGGAATTCATCAGCGTAGTTATTATACCAGACATCTAGAAATGTCAAACCTTGGAAAATACTTAAAAACAAAGTATCAACACACAATATCCCTTTGCCGATTTTAAGACTGCTCTACCACCAAATCCGCGAAAATTGGAAAGAAAACACCTACGTCACTGTTGACAGCTTTAACTTAAGAGTTATATATTAGAGAACTTCGTTCAATTTGGAACCAGTATCAATTCCTATAATACCAACGTAGAGTTTCCCTCCCAACACGAGAAAGATGAATAAGTTCTAATAAAACCGTTACATAGAACATTTTAACGGTTATCTTTTGATTGCTTGCCAGCTAATTTTTGAAAGAATGAATTAACAAAAAAGCTTCAAAATTTTGATGAAATGGCGACCATTGTTTCAACTCTTTGGTTCTTATACACACACACTTCACACTTCCGGAACCCAACAGTTTATAAACAGACTTTAAACGGCACTCATCAGGCATCTTTTTCCATCTTCTTAAACTCCCGCCCCCGAATGCCGTCTTTGGAGTCCAACCACCACACTTCGCAAACGAAGAGCTCCAGCTGCCAGCGGCCAAAAAATCTTTCTAACTTTGTAACAGATCAAAACTAACAAAGAGTTATTTTGAAAATGAACTCTTAAAATTAAAACAATTAAGGCTATCGACGATTACAAAAATGTTCAATCATACACAATTTTAAACAAATGTCGCCAATTTCTAGTAAGTTTAAACAACAATTTTCCAGCCATAGAAAAGCTCGTCATAACAAACCGTCTACTGTTCGGGGGCAGCATAAAAATGTAGGTCCTTACATTTGTGGATGCACATCAAGACGCACACCACCACTCGGAGGAACAGCTCGGTCGAACATCCGACAAATATGTGTGCGCCAATTATATACATATTTATGTATATATTAACATATTGATGTATTCATAAATTTTTTCATTTCAGAAAACTTAGTCTCCTATGGTGCATACAATCGCTTCCGGAAGCTTTCGTTTATATCACCTGTTGGATCTGATATATTATAGTTCATAAATATGTATGTATGTATGTATGTATGTATGTCTATTGAAATGCGCATATAAGTAGGTACATATGCACAAAAATGTTTGCCAACAAAATTGCAGAATAAAAATAATAATATGAGAATAAATTATTATGAATAAATGAAAATCGTCAACTCACCGGGCTTCCGTTTCTTGGGCGTACAAGTTTGTGATGAAGCTGATGATGCCTCCGACGCTATTCCAGTTTGAACGTTACTTGTTCCCGTTACAACACCAGCTGCATTCGACACTATTGCACTAATTTGCGAGGAAATACTTTCCGAACGTCGGAAAGTATCTCGCAATCTGTTAAGGGACGACAATGAAGGAGAACCAGACAACAGGTTACTGGACGCATTGCTGACGATCTCATCACTATCTGGACTTCGTAACAACAAATTACGGGAACTACTCATTTTCGTACAACACTCACTTTCCCACACAACACAACACTTGTTAAGCACCGCCAATTAAAACAACACAAGTATCGAAATGCTTTTTAAAAGTCAGACAATGAGAATTAAAATTAAATAAATGCTGTAAATGCCCAGACAAACACCTTCGACGCAAACAAAATGGTAAAGTAACCAAAACAATTTTTTTCGTTTGTTTTTGACAATTCAGTTATCACTGCAGTGGCTTTCAAAGTGCTAATAGGAAGGAAATAAAACAATCGGGAACGTACTAACAGATTTTTAAAAAAATGTATTTACTACAAATATTTATAAACATTACCATATGCATTTATTGCAGTTTAAATAATGTAATTAATTTATTTTATGCCTAACTACGCAGTTAGGAGAATGCAAATAGTCGATCTATTCGTTACACTTTGGTAATATAATAGGTCTGTTCATGTAGAAATATCCAGTTACTTAATTTCTGAGAATTCCCTCTCAAAGAGAAAAATGTCAAACAAGTACGCGATCGCAAAACCAGTGGCAATTTGCAAGTTTTACGAGCAGCTGATTAAATTGTTGAACGGAAGGATCAGAAAAAGAAAACGAATTTCAGTTAAGCTAATTAGAAGATTAGCAAATAAAATGGAAAATACCGAGCTTAGCATCACATGAATTTATTTTGTCTACAATTATCTGTTGCATTTTATCCTCGCTGCCAGATGAGGAATATTCCATTAGCAATTATGTGGTTGTGGCAATCACAGCTTTCTTCATACTGTCCTTGCTTCCGTCTTGCTATTGATGCACAAACGGAGATACCTACAGGAGCAGAAATGCGCTCGGAGGTTTGCCAATTGCCTGCCGAGTGGCGACCGCTACTAGAAAAAACTGTTTTCTTAATTTTGATCTTTCAACGACATTCGAGCCTATATATGTATACTACCAAATTAAGTAATAACCAAGAAGTAGACGCTTAATACACAAAAGATACTTTTAATGCTTCCGACTTACATTTCGTAAACTGCAGCAACGGTGACTGGAGACTGTGGTTCAGAAGCGCATACCTTTATATCATTGGCCAATTCTTATTCAATATATGACTTTAAATAAACTTTATAAATTTTATCTCAAATATATTTACTTACATTGTCTATTTTTTTTTTAAATTTAAAACTTTGGCTTAATTCACAAATTTGAATTCGTTTTTATTTTTACTTTGCAATCATCTATTTTTTTCACTTGCAAATTCTTACAAGTAGAAATTTATGTAGTAAAAACTTGCAATTTTCCCTCAAAATGAAATGTCATTTTGCTCTCTCATTTTCCCCTACTTTGCAAGTTTTTGGGATACATGAATACGAAAACTTGATAACTTGAGACAATAGTTACAAGTTGTTTGCTTCATGAACAGACCTAATATAAATATATGTAATATTCACTTCTCTCCACACTATTCTCTGTTATCGTTTATCGGTTAATTATAAAAGTCCCTGCCATTATGACATTTCTTGTTACGACACGGAAAACAGCTGCTAGCACAATAACTATAGTTATTATTTTGACGAGAAAAAGATGAGCTTGCTCAGAAATGTATAATAATAATTTAAATCAAATTACACTTATTATAGCTTTCACCCAATACAGTGTACACAGCAACTTCTGGTGGACACAAATATGTGTGCACAGGCAATTGCCGCCACCAACGCAGCATTCCACACAAGTCCAGTATGCAGCCGCGTGCAAGCCGGTCGTTATCGAGTCACGACAAAACGTAACCGCCCGCTCACCTATGAAATGGCCAACCCACCCCATTACATTGCACATCGAAAATCTTGGAATTCATGGAATACATGTACGTATAAAAAATATTTATTAAAATTACAATATACTAATTTTTTCAATATAACTTGCTCTCCACAGCAACGATGTTGGATGGACTACGCTCCTCACAGACAGCCATTGAGGATTTGTTTGTACGAAAATTCATGAACGGCACTTGGCATGCCCTTATTGTTTCCGAAGTGATTATCAAAAGACAGCACAACATGATAAGAATAGCAGCCATTGTCCGCCAAGCAATAAGCCCTCGCAAGATGTACTTTCTTATTGGTTACACCGAAGAACTCTTATCCTATTGGCTGCAATGTCCGGTCACATTAGAGTTGCAAACAGTCGCGGATAAAAAAGATGTTATATTCAAGTACATTTAACTTGTTTATCCTAGTTACCTTATAGATGGTGAGATAAGCAGATGAAGTAACCAAATAAAGCGCAGCCCTACCAAAATCCCTTTATCAGTGCACAGTAATCTCGTTGTGATTCTTATTACTCTGCCAAGTCTTAATGGCTTTGTTAACGATGGTAGCATCTTGATCTTTAACCTACGATTATTAATGGTGACGAATTTTCAACTAAGCGTACGTACAACTTTCAATAGCAAACCTGTTCAATTAGTGTTTTTAAGTTAAGCACTGAGTTGCAATTCAGTACGCGCTTTCTCAATGTTTTGACTAGCTCCAGGAATATGAAAACGACTATCTTTCTAGATCCTCCACAAATTTTGTCCCATACTTTCACTAACGCCGTATCCGTGATGACTCCAGCAAAACACGTCACATACCATTTTTCTAAAATTTCACTGGAGTTAAAAACGCCTAGTTTATCTAAATGGCTGCAAAACAGAAGCAAAATTATAATGAAAGTCGACTTGAATATATTTATAGATAATTTCCAAACGAATTTTTTAGCCACAAACTTACTTGTTCAGTTCGATGTCTTCACGCTTCAGCAACGTCTGTGTCAGCTCTTTCAGCTTTGGGCACTCCTGTTCTATGCCCTTTGTACATGCAAAGAACTCTTTAGCTATCCAATATGTTTCCACATCGTTGTCAAATATCTGCAGTAGCACTTTCACAATTTCCATAAAATTGTTGTCATCTTCAGGTGGACCAATCAAAGGATGTAGCAATCGACCATTTTCCAAAAGCCACATTGTTTGTAGTACTTTACTTTTAGGCGTAGTCTTCTCGATATATTGCATCATAGTTACTGCGCGGAGCAAGTCCTCGTAGACGGCAGTACGTTGTTCTAAGATATAATCCATGGAGTTTTTATGTAGAGGCAATACGCCGAGTATTATACTCCACAATAGGCCACGCTGTGCAGTGGGCACAGTGTAACTTAAACAAAACTGTTTTAATTTAGAGTGATTTCGTATATTGTCTTGGAGTAGTTTATTCAAAGATTTCTTTTCTTCTACAGAATAGCATCCTACTTTTTCATAGTAACTTGAGCGAAAATTTCGTTCGTCCATTATGGTCAACCTTCTGTTCTGGTTATATGACCAATGCACTAGTATGCGACCTAATGAAATTTATTCACTTCAGAAAATTGTCTAAAGTTTCATTCTACATTGTATTAATAACGCAAATTAGTGAACTTTCTCAGTCGCGAAGTTGTGTGCACTATTTAAAAACCTTTCTTCAATAAACTATAGGAATAAAAATGAGTAATCGATTTTTTAGTCATTAATATTTATATCGAGTAAACGATATGTCTATTATACAAGGTGTTCTTTAGGGTGCATGAGAACTTTAAGTGATAAAGTATCGATCAAACAATTTATAATGGCGTTAAGGTGACAACAGGTGACAATTCACACTAAATATGTTATTTTGTACGTTCCATTCAGTTGTGAGTTACAGGGTGTTAACAATGGAGTTCAACAAAAAGAAAAACCGGTACATTTTACAAATTTTCTTTTGATCAAGGTGAAAATGCAAGCCGCTGAAAATGTGAATGGTGCTGTAACAGCTACTTACGAGCAATTTTGGTCTCGTCGATTCCGTTAAGGAATTTTTAATTTAAATAAAATGTCGCACAAATCACATAAAAAACACTAGTCTACAAGGAAAAGTATCCGAAATAATTTAAACTAATATCTGCTTCTCTGTCCATGCAAAATTCGGATTGATAACTAAAATTAATTTATTAGTTTGAGTTTTTACGATAATCGTATCTTTCGTGTTTAATGGAACTAGGCCGACAAATTTAACCAACATTCAGACCCAGAAACCAGACTATGGGCAAAAATGGGGTTTTTTGCACTTTTAGGTTAGGATATCTCGAAAACCAGAGCTGATAGAGCAATTCTGAGGCCAGATTTGGATTCAGCGCATCATAAACCTTCGGAAATATATAGTCTGGTTTCTGGGTCTGAATGTTGGTTAAATTTTGTCGGCCTGTGTAATCGAAGTTTCCCGACATTTTAGTAGTCGCAAGTGGTAAGAGGTAAAGATAGACTAAAACGGTTTTAAACCATTTACGCAAAAAAGATAAAAATAGTGGATTTCTCTTTCCCCAAACTAATATCAACACAGTTTGCTATTCTCGGCTGTCAAATCATAGTTATCCATATCGATATTTCGCATGCAGCTAATGGTGGTCACACTCACCAACGTAAACGTACGCCCGTACGCCGGTATCAGCTGCCAAGATAAAACAACTATCTATGATACTACGGAACGGAACGATGATGAGAATTCATTTACAAGGACTCTCACTAGTGTCATCCTGTCAGCTGATATCGGCGTATGTTTACGTTGGTGAGTGTGAGCACCATAAAAAAACACCCGAGATATGGTATGCCAGGATTATTGAATCAGATTTCGGAATCCACTTTATTAATTGCAACCTCGATAATTATCTGTCAACTTTTTTTTCGAAGTTAATATTTGGCAATTGATATTAAGTTTGGATAAGTATTATTAAGGTTACTGAAGAAAGCTAGTGATAATCCTTATTCTTTTTTGCGTTTTTCTTCTTCTCGATAACTGGAGTTGCATACCAAAAAGATAATCTAGCATTTTTTTCGTTGTTCTTATTGTAACAGAAACTATTCCATTTCCTATAAATGTTTGGGAAGCACTCCTGGAGTTACAGTCCTTGACAGAATGCAGGTGAGCCCTTGCGAAAACCGCTACTTTGTTTTTCGCGATTTTGGCAACCGATGCGCGCTGCAGATAAGCACATAAAAGGAAGAGAGCGTTTAAGTTTAACTTGGGTTCATAATTTTTGTATTAATATTATTTGTTTACATCTGTTGATTGTTGTTCCGCGGAAACGTAAGAGTTGCCCAACTTTATCTATGTAAACGAGTTCCCATAAATGCGTGCATTCGTAGTCTGTTTCTTGTGTGTCTTTAATTATTATGTCGATAATCAATTTTTTGAATTACGGATTGGTTTAATTAGAGTGGTGTAACAGCAAATTAAGTACATAATCATAGGAGAAGGAAAAAGTAAACAATCAGTCTTGACGTCACGCTCTCGAAAGCAGGTTTGTTTACAGTCAAATGAAGTTGAGTGTTAAAATGGAAGAAAATAATAACATTGCTGTGATTAAATACGATTGTTAAGTAAGACTTCATCAAATATGATTTTTATGACAGAAAGTGTTTTCAAGTCACGTCAAATCGCTAACAAATCATCACGCAGTGTAAAAGAATAATTAAATGTAACCAAAAGAAAAACTTCACAGAGCTACGTACCAACTTTTTTAAAATTGGACTTGACAACGTCATCTGTGGTAATTGTATAGCTCAGGAAACCCTGTCAAGTGAAAATCAAACAGTACTATCGGCCGGCGCTTTCTCCAAGCGTTCTTCAAGATAAGCGCAAATATTTGACAGCTGAGTAATTAACGCAATTTTCTTGACGACTTCGTTAGTGTATTACCAAAAATGATTGATTTGTGCCGGGAAAAGTGGGCTTGGTGGCTACTAATCCTTTTAATAGTACTGCTGGAACAGGGCGATTGTTCTGCTAGTAGCAATGAGTATATGAAACGTGAGCATTCATTGATACGGCCGTTCCAAGGTGAGTTTTATGCTTCTAATTGCGATTAATTTAATCGGCACAATTGAAATGAAAAAATTAAATAAGCAAATGCTCACGTACCACTCAATGCTTTGCATTTTACAGGCATTGGTATAAATTTACCATATTGGGATTTTCTTGGACACACAATGGTAACTAGCAACTACATAAGACTGACGCCAGATTTGCAATCGAAGAGCGGTGCACTTTGGAACTACTCGGTAAGTTTTGCATAAAAAAAAAGTAAACGAAGCCAGGTTGCGAGGAACATATTAATGTGTGCTGTTTCATGCCATAGCCCGTTATGACACGCAACTGGGAGGTACATGTAACATTCAAGGTGCACGGAAGGGGAAATGAACTGTTCGGAGATGGATTTGCTATTTGGTATACCAAAGAACGTATGCAGGGAGGCCCAGTGTTTGGCAGCAAAGACTATTTCTCCGGTTTGGCGGTGATATTGGACACTTACAGCAATCAAAATGGACCACACAATGTAAGACTAACCCAAATAAATGAAATACTCAAATAATTGTCATACAAATTCTATTGTAATTCATGTAATAGCATCAACATCCCTACCTCAGTGCTATGATAAACAATGGCACATGGACATATGATCATGATCGGGATGGCACACATACACAACTGGCCGGTTGTGAGGTGCGTTTTCGTAATGTGGACTATGAGACACATGTGAGCATACGTTATGAAAATGACATACTCTCGATCTCCACGGATATGGAGAATAGAGGCGAGTGGAAGAGTTGTTTCGTGGTGAACGATGTTGAATTGCCAACGGGATACTTCCTCGGATTGTCGGCGACAACTGGAGATCTATCCGACAATCATGACATCATTGGTGTAAAGTTTTACGATCTTGATATAAATGTGACGGTGGGTTTTGCCTTCTGCTACAATATTACGCCTTAGCTACATATTTTAAAGTTTACCATTTATTTTGTCTTGCAGCCGGAAGAGATATCAGCACGTTCTAAAATTGTGCCACGTGCGAAAACCTACGAACCGCCACGTGAACACAAAGACGATCCCAAGCCGGGCATGTCAAATGTGAAAATATTTTTCATACTTTTATTCGGCATGTTGGTTGCAATCGCTGGCGCCATTTTTGCGATCTCATACTTTAAAGAGAAGAATTCAAGAAAGCGCTTCTACTAAACACATAACATTACACACTTACTTCCACTTCCACTGCACACGACAGACATCATAGACTTTTCCTTAGCAAAATATATCAAATACATACGTACATAATACAGAAACGACAAACAACATAAGCACACTCACACTTTTGTTGCAATGACACTAAATGCTAATTTATTGTGTATTTAATGTAAAATTTTGTCTATATACATACATATATTTTAATTTAGTACTGCTAGACAAATGCGGCATGAAAGTTGCTTCTAATGTAAAAGGGCGCATCTAAGTCATTGCGTTCATTTGGTATTACAAGTTTTCATACCGCACGGTATGAAGTTATTTTATCAACTACATTTACATAGATTTTTTTTATTCTAAACCATACAATTAGAAAGAAATATATAAAGTAATTGTAAATAAAAAAAAAAACGTAAAAGTAAAAAATCACATGCGATATTCAATAGTTGGTGAGAAGGTATGTATCTGTGTATGTAGCACGATAAGAAACCTCTACAAAGAAACGCTTTACGAATGGACCTTGGATAAAGTGTGCGTAATGGCAGGTAAGAAAAAACAAACAAGCAGTTCTTTAATCGCATTTTCCGATTTGATTGTATATACATACATATGTTGCGTTTACCAGCATTAGAAATATTTCGCCTTTGGTTAGGTTAGGTTAGGTTCTTTTCTATGGAAATAAAACGCCGTTTTTAACATATTTTATTAAGCAGTTTTTATTACAGGTGTATGTGTATATGAAGGTATGTATGCAATTAGGTTTATATAGTAGATCTATGCTTGTACGCTTTTTTCCAACAATGTATTATCGAAATATTACTTCTAATTATATACGTAGGTGTTTTTATTTATTTATTGTAAGTATGTATGTAAGAATATTAATTGGAATCGAAGGAACATTCTTATTTCTGAAAATCTTTAATTTTTCTTTATTGTTTGCAATTTGTATTTAATAAATGTACGTGTTATTATTTTTAAGTCTTTATATTTTCAAACAAACTGCAACATATACATACAGGTATAGTAAAATTATAACTAACTTGCCGGTCGACTGACTAAAATCCAACTGGTTCGCTAATAATGAACGCGCAATGGCGGCGCAAATTCTTTGTAAATGGAAAACTGATGATTAGTACAAAGAAATAATGAATAAATAATACGGCAGTTAACAGTTGGTTAATTTAACGGGCGCTTAATGCTTTGAAGCAACGTACCAAACAAGAGACTGCCTGTGCATAGCTTGGAAACATTAAACACTTATAAATGGAGTAACATTTTGATTAACATTCATATTTTATACTTTTTGTTATTGGGTGAAACGCCGCAACAAATTAAGTAAATTCACATTCTTTATATACAAAAGAATCGAATTACTACAATGAAAGATTTGTGTTGGCTTTATACTTTGTAATCATATTTTTAATGAGGAATTCTCAAATTGTTCTTACATTTTTAAGTGCATTCGAACGCAACGCTCCAATTCGAATTTCATAGAAATATTTTAGAAAGATGCGTTCAAATGATGAAACTAAGATTCGTATTGTTTTTCTTTGCTGTTAACAATTACAATTACAGCTTACACTGAATAAAAATAAAAAAATAAATAAAAACAGAAAAAACAATGTTGGCGCGAAATCTTATAAATACGCCACATTGTATACATACAAAAAACGCTTATAAGGAAAATATGAACGCACAACACTTGTGTAACTATGTAAGTATGTATGTATGCCTTATGTTTTATAACACTTTAGAGACGCCCATATACAATATGTAATTAAGTTTAAAAATTCAAGTCTTTAAAATTAGCGAAAAAAATAGAAGACTACATTGCCTTAATGCTAAGCGTTGCTACATTTTTATACATTTTATTTTTATTTGTTAATTTTTGAGAAATTTAAATATTAATATTTGGTTTCGATGAGAAATTCGACTTATTTTCAATTTTTCATTTTTTAGTTTTAGTTTTTTATTATTTAGCACGCCATATAGCAGCAAAGTATATATTTAAATATAAATGTATGTATGTGCATATGTATGTATGAATTAACAACTAAACAGCCCAAACTGCAGCAATATTAAAATCTACTCGTTCACAACTGATCGGCTTCTGGTCATTTCGATATCTTAACGAGCAACAACTGCCGCTTTGAACGATATTTGAAAAACAGTACTTGTTGTTGTTGTAGCAGCATAAACATTCTCCATACATGAAAGGGGAATGCTGTTGAAGCGACAGTCCTGGCCGGCTATAAATCCAGTTCGTTCCGGTTACGTAGAACCGGCTGTAGTGGCAAAGCAGTACTTCGTTACCACCGGCTCTTATAATATTTTCAAAAGTTTAACACAAAATTATTAAGTAGGTATCTTGTCACTGTCGGAAATCTTAAGTAGCTTTTTCAGAAGCCGGTCCAATTGTGAGCCAGCATTTTGACTTAATATTTTAATTTATCTTTTATGCAGCATAAATCTTACTAAAATCTGAATTGTTAAATAATAATAATTCAAGACTAATGAAGAAATATAAATATTTATAACCACCTGAGTGTGCACACCAAGCGTGAGGCGCAAAGAGTGCCGGTAAATATGAACGAGCCCAATTTTTTTTTTTACATTAAAGTAGTCTATTTAAGTTGGTGCGCTGGAACTTTGCTGAGTGAATTCCCACAAGGTTTACATTAAAATAAAATTTATTTAAAATGTTGTAGCCGGAGTATTTCATGGAAAATCCAGCTCATAAATTTATATTATTTTTCATATATTTATAAATATCAACAAAGCGCATTGATGTGGCTGTTGAAACCCATTTTAATTTTTCAAAGCTTCGAAGGATGCATTTTACTTCATCATTGAAAGCTAAAAATAAATAAAGTTTTTCAACAGCCAAATCAAGGTTATGATGATAAATGCAGGCCTGTGTTAAACTCATACTTAGAATTGCAATTCATCGTTCAAATGTCACTTTTGAAAGCAAACAAACCTTGAATATACTCGTTTTGAGAGCCTACAAGAATTGCAATTCTTCGTTCAAATGTCACTTTTGAAAGCAAACAAACCTGGAAATTAATCGTTTTGAGAGCCTACAAGAATTGCGTTGCCAAAATTATTTAAACTCAATTTATAACCTAAAAAACCACTTGAAAAATAGTGGTGCACATTTTTGCGTACATTTCGCTTTTATAAAACTTTAATATTTTCAATACAAAAACAAAAAGTAAACAAAAACCAACACACCCAGAGAGAATTCAACTCCAATAAAAGCTACTATATCAGCAATTTTGATATTTGATAATGAAAATTGATATATTTATCTGAGCCCAAACATTCAACAAAGTCCCGGCTACCTGAAACTTACTTTTTAAGACATTAAAGCTAAAATTGGCATAATGTTTATATGAAGTGGCACACCTAAACAAGCCAAATAGCTACCTTAAGCATAAATAAATTTTGTTGATAAGCACATAATAAATATTAACGTTATCGAATAAAGGCGAAAAAAGACGCCTTTGCCATAATGGAAGCAACGAAATCACGCGTACGGTGATACGGTGAGCCACTGACTCAGCGGCTACTTATTTGTATTGATTATAAAAATGATTAAATAAACGATTCGACACAAACAACTTTTCGTGTTCGCACATAGACTAAACGACAGTTGACAAACAGTCAACAGATTCTTTAATGCGGAGCATAATTACTAATATTGAAAAGCAAGAATTAAAGCTGAACTAAAGATTTCATGTATTTTCCTTTCGCGTAGTAACGTTCGTTGAAAAAAGAATTAATTTTTTTTTCAAGTTGCAAGAGTATTGGTAATACCCTATTGCATTGATTTGGCTGAACAAATGTATCAAAATGCTTTACATTTATGACAAAAAAAAACAAAAAAAAACAAAAAAAAAAACAAATCAGATACATATATGTATGTATGTATTTACATACGTACTATATATACTATATTTTATATATGATGTTCGCACGCGATTGCTTCTAAAAATGTTACGACTTCTTACCTTTCACTGTTTTTTCTAAAGTATTTTGTAATTTGGCCTACAACTCGGTTAAAACCCTCGGAGTCTCCCCTCAGTTCTAAAGCATTTTGTGGACTTTTCTTAGTGCTTTTTCTTTAAGTGTTCATGAGTTTACTTTTGACTACATTGATTAAACACTAACTTAAAAATACTTAAATGCGCTTAAGTGCTTGAGTTTTGATTAACTGATTTGAATATTTCCAATAAAAGGTTCATGTTGTTGTCATCGCGACAGGTCAATCAAATGGGTTCTAATGTTACCGATCATTTTGTCGATCTTTCGCTCTACCCAATGCCAGTCAGCGCATTTATACCAAAAATTTACTATAACACTACATTTATACAGTCCACTTGCGCTTGATTTGGGCTACAAAAATTCACAGACCTCAACTGAACTCAATTACCATGTAAAAGTGTGCTAATTTTTACGGCTAATACAGGTTTACTTCGCTGCTTACTTTCTACCGCCGCGCGTCAGCCCACCACCGGCGTTTACAGCGATTTTCGTTGATACATTTTGTAGTGCACCACCGACACCATTCGGCGTGTTATCGAACGTTGAGCTACGTGTCAACGTTTGCTTTTTTTGTTGTTGTTGCTGCTGAGCTGCTCGTTGCACCGCCGCTTTCTTGGGCGTATTTAGCGCGGGCGATGACTTCGTTTGCTGCGACTTCAATTTACTTACCACAGCCGGTGTGCCACGTGCCGCATTGGCGCGCGGCACTCTCTGCTGCTCCTGCTGTTTGCTCTTCGCATCATTCACACGCTTCCAAATATTGGCTATGCGACTTTGCGCTTGATTGATTTTCGCCGCTGCATTTTTCGTTGCATGCGCTGCCGCTGTTGCTACCGTGTCGCGACTGTTCAGGTTCGAATTGCTGCGTGTTGGCGGTGTTGTAGCCGATACGCGTTTGACGCGTGCGGCGCTGCTGGTCACGCGTATGGCCGCATTACTGTTGGAGCGCTGTGGCATGCCGGCGCTAGCTGTTGTCACTACTTTCTGGTGTTTTGGGGAGCTCGATTTCGCAGCTATTGGTATTTTGCGAGTGATGGCTGGCTGTGTGGACGTCGTTGTTGATTTCGAAGCGGCCGCGGCGGTTGCACGCTTTGTTGGCAACTTCGAACTACGTTGCGGGCTACCGCCAGCTGTTGCTGTGGTTGGCGGTAATATCGCTTTAACATCTGATACAACTACAGGCACTTGACATGTCGTAATCGTAGGCTCCTCCTGCACGAATGTACCTTGACGGTCTAGTGAAGGTGGCGCTGCTCCCTGTTGAGTGGTTGTTGCTTGCGCACTAGCGCTTACCTGGGTCTGTACTTTCTTCGGCGCTGGCAACCGCGTACCAGCCATCTCCGGCGCTACTACATTTGTATCGCGTTTACGGAGCGTATGAAGTTGCGCTGTTTTAGTTGGCGTCAAAGTTTTATTGGTAGCAATGCGCGTTTGGGGTGACATTGTACGTTGGTACTGTATGCTGTAGGGTGAAATGTAAATCGGTTTCTTGCGACCACGCACCGCCTTTGCCTGATCATTATTTGACACATCTTCGGGCGCAACTGACTCAGTAGGTTTGGTAATACGCGCACGTGCTGGCGATTTAGCTAAGGAATGCTCTTCAGATTCACTATTGTCAGAAGCGTCTTCTTCGCTTTGGTTGTCGTAATTTTCAGCGATACCGTATGTTTCGTGTTGATCATGGCAGGATTCGGTCTCTGAGTTTTGATCGCATTCAATGCTAGTGCAGTCGCCACCATCTGGAACGCCTCTCACTTCTGCTGCTTCTGCTTCTGGCGCGGTTTTTGATATATTAAAAGGCATATTTATGAATTTGAACTTTTGTGTCATGGCGCGTAGCGAGCACATATTTTCCGAGGCGCAGTCGTCGGTGGATGTTAAAGAATATGGTCCGGCCGACTCATCTGCGCTGGCGTTGGCTTCATTAGCTTCCATATCATTACTTGCGATAGTGGTGGTCGTTTTTGTAGTTGAAGTATTGTAGACAATTGTTTGGGTACGATAACGTTCGGCATCTGAGCGTCGGCGACTGGAAGATCTGAAAGCAAAATAAATAAAAAATATTAGAGGCTTACGATAGGCAACAGTTGGTATGCAGAAATTAGAAAATGGGAAATGTTTGAAAACTCGATCAGGTAAAATTGTTCAAAATATGACGCATATGAATGCCTAAAAATATTCTTAAAATATCAGACACGACTTGGATCCAAGGAAAGGAAACTGACGGCTCCTGTTATTATTTACTATTAATTTAAAAAATTTGCATTTTCGTGGAGGGTACGTATTTTAATTACCATATGTGTGGCTGTCGTAGCCGAACGGTTGGTGCGTGACTACCATTCGGAAGTATGTAGACTCGAATCTCCGTGCATGAAACACCAAAATTATAGAAAAAGTCAGAGAAATGGCACTACTAGCGTGTATTGAGGTTATATTTAGTAAGTATGTAGCGTCTCTTGGAACAACAACACACACACACATACAAAGTTTGTTGTTATTGTAACAGCTTGGTAAACCCTGTCAGTGCGGTGTAGTTACCGGTCGTTTTCATCTAACTCATCTACCGGTAGACCCATGCCTTCACATACTGGACATATATTGGGTATGGAAGCATCCCGTAGCTGTTCTGATTGCAGTCTTTTGACATGTCTGTAGCTTTATCCACTGCGATTCCCTTCTGCCAGACGACCAAACAATACATTTTTGGCAGTTCCGCGGGGAGAGGTAAATAGTAGAGAACTTGTTTAGTACGTAGGTGTAGCTGTGAGGCTACAAGTCGTGCATACTGCTATGCCGGTACAGCAGTGCTCATGAGAGTTTGCTTTCCATGGGCGTCATTCCAGAAAAAACAGACGACCAGGCAGATGCAGCATAATTCAGAACCGGCCGGCCAATTGCTTTCAATGTCGCCAGCCCCATTTCTTTGTCTTTGCCCCAAGTACTGCCGGCAAGCGATTTGAGGACTTTGTTGCGGTTTTGAACCTTAGTAGCAATTGAGCTTGTGTGCGCAGAAAAGGAGAGCAAACTATCAATGGTGAGGTTCAAAATTTTGGGGTTGTTTACTGTCAGTATTGGTGTGTCATCGACTTTTACCTTTAGCTGCAGTTTGACCTCCTTCGTTCAAGTGGCCAAGAGGGTCGCCTTGGATTTAGTGGTGGAAAGTTGGAGATTTTTCACAGTGAAAAAGCGCGAAAGCACCAGTCAGATAATCGTTTGTTTAGGAGCACAAGGAGTCCGGTGAGACTCCCTCTGGTGGTTGGCGCAGCTTCGATATGTATAAGTTGAAAAGCAGGATGACTGACGAATTTCGACCACTTAAATACTGCGCGGACCACCTCTTCAGTCCCGGCGGGAGGGTCGACTGTATAATATCATCTAGCAGCGTGGAATGGCTGACTGTGTCAAAAGCCTTCTTCAGCTGCAGCGCTACTAAGACGCGGTTAACTTGGGTGTGGGATGATAGACTGTTCACTAGACAGGGCTAGTTTACTGGAGCGGCAGCCCTTGGTCGAAAAAAAAAACCGAGTCATTCCGGTAACGTAGAACCGGCTGCCATGGGAATGGTTAACTTGGGTTTTTATGGAGGTGAGTGCTGTACACTGTTCGGACGGCGCACTAGACAGTGCCAGTTTCTTTGTGTTCACCATTCGTTTAAATCGAGGAAGTCGAGTGCTTTTCTTTGCCCATCATGACAACGCACCAGCTCACACTTCAGCAGTTATGAAAGCAAAATTAATGGAAATAATGTTCCAACTCGTTTCACATTCCGCCTCTTATCCAGACTGGGCTATGACGAAAAATAAAAAAAGGTTAACCCCAAACCCACGGACTTTTCAAATGACCCTCGTATATGTTTGTGTATCAACTACCTATTTGACCTCGTTAGTCTGTAATAACAGCTAATATACATACATGCGTACGTACGTGCAAAGTTATATTACCAGATTTTATTAATAGTGATCTGTGTATTCCAAAATAAAATGAATTCCTTAAATATCACTCACCCAGCGCTGCTTACAGCCTCCGTTTCGATTATTTCGATCTGCAAAGTCTCGTCTGACATTTGTGTTTCCTCCAATTCTAATCGCTGGCGTTCTTCCTCACTTACTGCTACATTTGAGGTTATAGTGAAGGTGCGGTAACGGTCCTTGGCTACTTTTCGCTTCTGTTTTGGCGTCAATGTGCGTTTTTCGCCATTTAGCGGGGTTGGTGATGCAGCTGATTTCTGTGGCGTAGATTCCGCTGAACTAAATTCGCAGTCGTCTGTTGGCAGTGGTGTACTGCCAGCGCCACTGTGAAACGAGTTTTCTTCGGCGTCCATGTCATGTGGCATTGTTTCGTAGCAACTTTGCAGCGTTATAGTGTTATCGTCATAATCACCACCCTCTACATGACCGCCTGCTGCTGTCTCATAGTTTGAGGCTACTGATAGAGTGGTGGCCATACTGCACTCTGCATCCGCCACCTCCGATTGTATGCTTGCCACACTTATCATGGAGTCTAACAATTCGTCCATCAATGATGGTGGCTTGATGTTCTCCAGTAAATTGCAGCTCGAATTAACGCTTTCGGCGCTGCCGCTCAGGTGTGCGGGTAGTTGGCCTAGCGCGCGTTTCGCCACTAAACCCTGTGGTAGTGATTTACGCGGAAATTTAGGCGAGCGCATGATCATTTGGGGACTCTGCGGGGTGCTACTACTACGCCTTTGTAAAACGCTAAGCGAATGGAAAGCGTTGGTCTGCGGTTCTTGATGGTAATAGCCAGACATGTTGAGTGATTCCATACCCGATGGCGGACGTATATTGTCCAAATCTAAGCTGTTGATGCTGAATGTTAAATCGACGCTGTCGTCATCGTCAGCACTAACGCTACCGCCATGCTGCAGATTCTCCGCTAGGGCGCGTGCTTCAATGGCGATGATGGTAGAATTTGTCATAGCTGCAGCTGCGGCAGCAGCTTGTGCTGCCGCGGCCACTGCGTTGCTGTTACTGCCATAGAACATATGATGGCCACCCAAAGAAAGCGCTGCTGATTGAACAGCACCACCCAACTGGAAATTGATGCCGCTACTGGTGGTCGACTCTTGAGTTTCATTGTAACAAAGTATGTCTATGCTGCGTCCATCGTTTACCAATGTATCCGTTTCGGTTTCCGTTTCCAATGAACTGGGTTGTGTGCCTGTGTCTGCGCGTTCGAGCATTAACAGTGAAGGTTGCGGTTGCTCCTCATTTATTGGAGTGATTTCAGCAAAGTCGTGCAAGTCTTTGTGATCTGCTTCTGTGGCCTGGTCTACGTCTTCGTCATCATCATCGTCGTTGTCATCGTAATTTAGTGATGCGACTATGGGTGCTGTAACGCTAACGCTAGGAAAAGAGACGTCGTCGTTAGGACAGGTGTCCTCATTCCAGGTGTTGTTGGAGTTCGAGGTACCGCCAATGGATATACTGGCGCCACCCGACGCCATGCGATGTTGTTCAGCGACACTACCCTCCGCCAAAACGCTTGTGGCGTTAGTGCGCAACTGTTCAGCAGATGAGACAAACTCCAGTGTGAGACGCTCCACAGATTTTAGCATCAAATCAGGATCTTTGTGCTTTTGTGATGTTGTTAGTGGCGGTGAATCACGCGATTGTCGCATTTCTAGCGAGACAGTGGTCTCAATTATGAACGATTCATTCGAATCATCACTGGTCACAGTATTATCGAACGATACCGATGGACTATTCAACTCTTCGTGTGCCGACGGCTGTTCGAAGTCAACCGGTTGATCCTCTTTATACCCAGTATCGTTCATTTTCTGGTCGGTTGCTGCGTTCACGTGATTTGGAAGACTTACGTCGCTGTGTGCTGTGATGGTGGTGTCCATCGCTGGACTTCTTGCTGCGTCTATGATGTCGACGTTGTTGATGTCCTTCGTTTCCCAACAATTCACGCTGCTGCAAGAGTTGTTGGTGTCGGTGCACGTGTTGCTGTTGTTGCTGTTGCTGCTGCTGAAGGTGGTGGTGAAGTGACTGTTGTAGCCGGTGTTGTTCATCTTTGCTACGTCTGGAGCTGCTGTGCTGTGCACATTTGAGGATAAAGTAGCCGCGTGTGGGTGACACAGCACCTGTGCAGCCGCAGACGTAGCCAGCACGTTTTTTGACCCGGTCCCGGTGCTGTGACTGCCATCGCCACCAATAAATATAGGCATAGGTATTGAATGTGTGGCTTTGTCAGCAGCATATTTTGCTGCAACTGTTGCGCTGCCTACACTACTGCTGTGGCTGTGGCTGTTGCTGCCAATCTTTTTCGATATACCTGTGTTAATGCATTCTAAGAGCAGTTTTTCATCTTTGCGCTCCCGCTCACGTAAATGACGATTGACAGTAGTTGTTGTGGCTGTTAGCGCCGTGGACATGTTTGTTGGCAATGCCATTGGCTTAGGTTGTGCGTGCAATTGCAATGGTAAAGAGTCAAATTGTTTGAGATTCGGATTCGATTGAGTTGTGCCACTACCTCCACGGCGATTATTCAACATGTGTTGGCGGCGGTGATTGGCACCGTCGCGGGTAGGCTTATGCATTCCGGTTCGTATGCACAGCTCAAATAATGATTTGGCTTGATTATCATTGGAGTCACTCGAATCCACCGAACTATACGAGTCGTTTCCATTTTGGTAGCGATGAGTTGTAATGGAAGTATTGCCAGCACCGACGGCGGACGTTTGCTGCTCCTGACGCAGGTAGTGTCGTGCTGTGGCGCTTGAGTTGAGAGAGGATGACGAGGTGGCCGCATTGATGGGAATGGGCTGTGAGGCGGACAGTGATGTGCGCTTGTTATTGTTGTTGGTTTTCGATGTGCTACTGAAACCAAGGTTTGATTTCGGTCTATTGCAGCCTGCGGCAATAGCCTGATTGACGCGAAAAGTGAAGAGAAAATCATTAGTATGAGCTTTGGGAGTTTATATGTATGGATGTTGAGTGATTAATCACCTGACTTAACAAGTTCGTATCGTCTTCAGAGTCTATAGACAAGGAACTAAGTGAGTCGTCCTGCCATTTTTGTTCCATGCATGCACCCTCTTCAGGCACCACTGCAACAGCTGCCTCGGACTCGGTATTCGCTGGCATGTTTGGCGCGTTTTCGACGCTAAGATAAGGAAAGGTTATTAAATAAATTATAAAAAAGTGCAAAAGCAAGTAGCACAGAGTAAATTTTTTATGTGGGAAGTGACTAGTTTTCCTCTTTTATAAAATATTGAGTACATAGACATTATCCTAAGTAACTTACCTTGGTTTGCTGCTCTTTAGTTGAACGGCGGGTCCCACCAAGCTGGAGCCGACGGTCAGATTTGACAAACCCGAAGCCACAGAAAAATTGCATGGTGAGTTTTCGACTAAAAATTTATTCGTTTCGTCTGCGACAGGCAAATAAGGCGGCAAGATATTACCACCGCGTCGCAGCATTGCTATTGGATCTGCCACCCGTGATGGCATCATCACCCTATGTTGCACGCTTGTGCCACTTGTATGCGGCTTTGTCTGCGCAGTTGGCTTTTTCATGCCTACTTCTATGCATTGCTGCAACAAGTCGAACGATTGCCCTGCTGCACCACTCTCAGAGGCGTTGGACGACACGTCATCGGATAAAACAAGCGAGTGTCGGTTATCGGACTCTCCCATAGCCGTTGTTGGAGGCGGCTGTGGCACTTTCAATTCTTCCATATTGTTGCTGGAGCAAATGGAAATCGCTGACAAGTTGGTATTGCTGCCGACCTTTGAGAGCAATGCCGGCGTATCTTCCGTGTAGTAGTGCTTTGGCTCATCGGCTGTCAACTGAGAATCTGTGCCCTTCTGACCACTAGTTGTGTTCGCCATGGACTTCTTTGATGCCGCAGCTGTTATGGTTGTGCGATTCATGCCCATATTGATGCAATTGGCGAGCAATATGTCATCGATGTTGTTAACAGCTTCTTCTTCCTCGCCTTGAATAGTAGATTTGGGGAAATTAAAAACATTTATTATAAAAAAAGGATTAAAATTTTAAACAAACCTTCTGACACGATGGCTTGCTGGCTGATGTTATCACCCTCCACCGGTTGTCTGGACGGCGGCAAGCTGATTTCATCATCCAAAATGCTCAGATTACTTAAACTGGTACGACAAGAGAATTGCGCTGGCGTATTCTCGACGTGGAACGTGCTAAGATCATCTTCGAAGACGCTGCACAGCGGCCGCTTAGTGTCTTCACCCACGGCAATGCCACCACGTAGCCCAATAGCAGCGCCACTAGTAGCAATACCGACTGCACTACCGCGCGTGGGTGCCAACGGCGAAACGCTTGGCGGAAAGCCACCTATGCCACTTCCACCGCTGCTGTTAACGTGGCCGGAATTGCTGTTGCGACGCGGCGACTGCGGTAGGCTCTGTGTAGGTGAGTCGGGTATTTCCGAAGGTGAAATGACGCCGCTGGCTAAGCGACTGAAATCGCTAACGACGGAACTTTTATCATCGCAAACGCCAATCTCTTCTTCACCTTCCTCCACCAGCGAATCCATCGAGCTGTGACGCGAAAACATTAGGGGCGTCTCTTGTGCTGAATTAATGGCGGTAGCGTTGCCGCTGGTTTGTGCAGCGGGGGCAACACCTTGCGGCAAAGGTGTAGCGGCGGGGCGTTCAACAGGTTTGGCATTCTCTTTTGTTGAATTGGTCGTATTGACTTTTATTTGGACCGCTTTGGCATCCTTAGTGTTCGATTGCTGTGTTGGTGGTGACTCATCCAAACTGCTGAGGGACTCGTAACGGCTAAAATAACCTGGGGTGCCCTCTTCACAATAGTTAATCGGCTTCTCGGGTGTGTAAGAGCCCGAGCCGTATGCGGTGTTTCCTTGTCCGCCTGTGTTGCTAGGCATCTGTTGTACTCTTTGGTATTTTTTAGGTTTTTCTGTGGCTTTCGAAGCCTCTACTTGTGAGCCAGCTTCTGATTTAATGACCGCTTGTCGTAAGTCTGTGACCGACGCGGCATTAGATATGACATAGGGTGTGTCTTCAGTTTGGTAGCATTTCACGGTATCCTCAAGTATCAGAAGTATTTCATTTCCATTACTAACCACTGCCTGACCGCAATTCGGCGGTGCAGAAGCTGGTAAGGTATCGGCTGGGGTAACTCTTGCGCTGGCACTGTTAATACGATCCGCCCGCACATTTGGTAACACATCCAAATCCGACTCAATTTGGTGTTCGGCATACCGCAAACTGAAGTCAGTCGGCTGATCTAAGTCAGTCTCCTGATATGTGACGTTAGTGGTGCTGTTCCCCGCACCTTGCACTTCAGTTGTGCGCTCATCCGGAGTTTTGGCATCTTTTTCACAATATTTGGCCGAATAATCGATCGGCTGTTCAACCTCAGTGGCTTCCACATCATTCTCTAGCGAATAAGCGGCTGCTGCAGCTGCCGCAGTGTATGGCAACTTTTTGCGATTGGCGTCCGAAGCAGAATGAGAGCGCATTAAATTCTCGTAGGTGGTATCTGATTTCGCAGAGAAGACGGAGTCGCGGCTTTCGCTCTTCGTTAGCATAGCGGAGCGTGTGAGTCTCGCCGAAGTGCCTGGCGGCACCGTACCGGCTATGTAACGCTGCCGCTGCGCATGCATGACAACGCTCAAAGTGGTATGTTGGTGGAGTTGGCCATCTTCCTTTGTCACACCGGTATTACCGCTTATGTCTAGGTTGTCGCAGGTCTCGGCATGCTGCTTACCGCCTAACTCCTGTTGCAAGGCTTTCTGCTTGCGCGCATTCAATGTCGGCAGTTTTCGTAAGCCCATTGAACGCGCAATTGGATCAAGTGGATTTTGGCTCTGCACTGCCGGTCGAAAGTTGAGTAGATTCTTGAGCGCCGAAGCACTGCCCTCAGAGATCATGGCGTGCTTTGAGTGTATAAGCGAACGCAGCATTGGCACGGCCCCGTTATCCCATAGGAATTTCTGATCCTCCGGGCAACGTGCCGATAAATTCCACAAAGTGCCGCAAGAGTTGCTCACCACGGTTAAGCTTTCTGACTTAAGCTGCTGCAGTAGTATTGAGAGACAATTGCGCTCGCGCAGTATTTGGCGGTAGTGTTCGCGCACAGCTATGTGACTAGAGACGTTACGGAGTATGCCGCCTGCATTTTCTATTATCTTCAACGTTTTGCTTGGTCCCTCGTAGGTCAACATGTCAACAAGGAAGGCGAGTGCACCATCCACAGCACAGAATTCCGCCTTGTTGGTGCTGCAATGTGCCGACAGGTTCCACAACGCAGACAATATTGCTTTGAGCGTATTTTCACTTTTATTTTTCATTGCCGCACGCGCTAGTGCGGTCACTGTTCCGATTTCATTCAACACTGCCTTCATATTGCTGTCGGCGCGCCATGATAGATTGCGCAATACGCTAGCGGTTACCTGCAGCAAATCGTCCGGTGCCGAATCCAGCTGCGCCACCAATGCCTCCATGAATATTTTCTGACTGCAAAGGTATGCCTTGTTGTGTTCATCACCGAAAGTCAGATTTGTAAGCGCCATTAGAGCGTAACGTCGCAGCGAATTGCAGCACTGATCCTCCGGTTTTGGTCCGTGCACAGCGTGATCCAAATGCACCAAATTCGGTATTGCCTGTAGTGCACCCAGCTCGCACATAGCATGCCGGTGTTCCTCGTCGAAGCTCACCTTCATCAATGATGAAATAGCCGCCAACGGATGCCGTTCTGAGTCATCAGCAATTGCCTCGCCACCGCTCTGCAGCAGAGTTTTCAAAAAATTACAATAATCTAGTATCTGTTCGAGCAAACGTAGCACTTTCGTTTCACGTCGCGCGGTCTTCTCATCCAGATGGCTGTGCACGACGTTATGTAATGCCATAGTAGAGCATTTGCGTACACTATCATCGCCATCGGAATGCATCATCTGCACTAATAGCGGCACACAGCCGGCACGTCGTAGCGCGCTACATGTTTCTGGCGTGCGCGACAATTCAAGAAATTTCTTAGACATTTCCGCCGGGTCATTGGAGCCCAACATCGAGAGTAGCGAATACACACACTCCACCTTCGGACCAAGACGGTCGACATCGACAATGTCATCAACCCCAAGCGCGCTCTTGTCGTCGTCGCCGCCGCCACCTGTATGGGCCATTGGCAAGCTGCCATAAAGTCTGTCGAAGCTACAACTACCGCTGCCACTGCTACTCGCCCAGGCGCCGCCTTTCGGTATGCTGCGCTGTAATGCCGGTGGTGGCGACGGCGTTTCGGCGCTATGTAGAAAACGCGACAATGTGTACGAAGAAGTTAAGTCCTTGCTGCGCTCACGTGAAGTACGCGAACTCGACATGCTGCCACTATTGTTACTGCCGCTACCGCCGCCATAGCCACCACGATCCAAAGAACTTTTACGGCCACCACTACTGCTGTTGCTGCAGCTTTTCAACATTTGGCCTGCACTAAGAGCGGACTGTTGCTCTTCTTGTCGTTCGAAATTACGGTCTAGACTGCGATGCTCGCGCCGCAGGTCGTGGTCAGCGATTGTCGCAAGTAGCATATAGTCTGGTGGTATGGGATTCTCGTCCAAAAAATGCTTTGGTTTTGTAAATGCGCTCTTACCAATACCACTTGGCAAATTCAATGTGTTGTCATCCTGTGTGAATTCCTTCTTTGTATAACCACTGGCTGCCAACTCATAGTCGCTAATCTCACCGTCACGTTCATACTTCTTATCCATCTTCAATTGCTCACCGCTACTAGTGCCTGCGGTCTTGGGATCAATTTTCGCGCCAAAAGTTAGCACGCGTTCAAAGTCGGCAATCATTTCGGGTGGTGGCATGGCATCGTCCAGAAAATGAGGCTTCTGTGTGGGCAGCACCTCATCGACATCCACGTCGACTGCACCATCCACATCGGTATCGTCAATGATACTGCTGGCATCATCGTCATCATCCAAATCTGGCGTAGCGTTCAGTTTCGGCTCGCGCTTATTGCTACGATGTGACGCAGACGGCGACGGCGATAGCATTGTTAAGCGCTTCAAGCAATTTTAGCCAAATTTCGTTAAATAAAAATACACGCACACAAGTCTGTAGCGTTGGCTGCACAGTTCAGCCTAATCTTCCATATTATCCAACGTTGCAACGGCAACTGTAAAACACACAGAAATATCTATAAGTAGACATTAGACATGTAAATGGCCAAAAATATATAAAAATAATGAGCTGTGATGCGGCTATTTTTAAATGAGTTCACACGTTAGTTTTTACATTTCTTTTGCAATTAGTTGTTTGTTTTTTATTCTTAGTCTCATTTCAATCGAATGGGCTCTAAGGCATACACATTTGCTCATACACTCCTCTACTGCTCTAACTAAACTTGCGCATATCCATTAGTCAGCTATACACAGATGGCAAAAAGATAAGAAAAAATTGCTCAACAATGTACTAGGTTGTTCAATAAGTTTTGTGGTTCGATAAAAAATACAATAGTATAGTCTCCCTGAACATAAATACACTTGTTCCAACGAGATTCCAATTTATGAATTCCATGCGCTTTCACAGCTGTTATGACCCCATCATTTGATTCAAAAGCTTTTCACGCATGAATTTTTTTGGGTCTGACGGTGAATTTTGGGTGAATACGGTGGATGCCCTAAAGAATCGAACTTTATTTCAAAGCAAAAACATTCCCTATACATGTATGTCGGGGAAACGTCAAAATGCTCTTGTGACACGGTGCTTTGTCCTGATGAAAAATAATTTTTTTCTTTTGCAAACTGTGTCTTTTTCACGAATTTTTTCCTTCAGGTGGTCAAAAAAGTTGGTATGGTTTTACCAGTTTGTAAGTAGTCGACAAACAGAATTCCTTTCGCATCCCAAACAACATTCCCCTTACTGATTTCTGGACCCGAACTCTTTTCGGTGCCGAAGAACGAGGTTCACATCACTCGTTAGCCTCTTATTTTGATTTTGTATCATAGTGATAGACCAAGACTCATCCATAGTGATGAATTGACGCATAAAATCCACTTTATCCATTCGAAAACGCTCTAAATGTTGCTGAGAAAGTCGCACTCGAATGTGTTTTTGTTCCATTGTTAGCGAATGCGGCACCCTTTGTACGCACAACTTTCTGAAACCCAGTACTTCAGTGGAAATATTGCTTACATTGCCCAATGAGATGCCTAGGGCTTCTGCTAAATCTCTATCAGTGACTACATGATTTTCCGGTACGATATCCTGTATTTTTTCTAAGATTTCTGGTGTTGTTGCTGTTTTTGATCTCTTCAAGGCTTGAACGACCGCGTTTGAATTCAGCAACCCATCTTTCTACTATACAAATTGATGGCGAAAAGTCCTCCTACACTTTCAACATTTGTTCATAATTTTCCTTTGCTTTAAAACCTTCCAAAAATAAAAATGCAACCACTGCACGTACTTGACTTTTTCTATTCTCGAAAATAATGTGACACGTAGATACTAAATGGCTTGTTAAAAAAGAACGAAGTGACAGATTGAAATGAAACTTTCCATGGTGAAAAGATTTTAAGATTTGTACTACCCAGCATACCGTTATTCGGCTCTGAGCGAATTTGACAGATATGTCGACGTCGTAGAATATAACGTTCCCCCTCCAATTTTTTTTTCACCATATCTAAGCAAACCTTGGAAACTTCCCATAAGTTCATATGAAGAGAATATAACAACAACAAAAAATGCTGGCTAGTAGCAATGCCGTCTCTTATCGCCTTAAAAACTTATTGCGCAACCTAGTAAATGACAGAGTAGAGCACAAGAACTACTTCAACTATGATACTTCGAGTGTCTGCTCGGCGCGAGTGTCGAGCTTCAGTTGTTGCTGTTGTTTTGAGTAATTGTAAGAAATCTTCTTGGTATTCCCTCCTTGCTTTAGCTGTTAGAATAGGTTCACACGTACATACATATATGTATATCTACTATAAGCCTTTCCAAATTGAAGCAACACAACATAAATCACTAATCTCTTCATCGCTCATGAATGTGTCATTGATAGCTCCTTCGGCACTCACATGTCTATAGTATATACGTGTACTTATATGCCTTAAGCGCCTTCTTCAGTTTATATCGCATTGGTTGGCTCAAAAAGACATTAAGCTATAAATAAATACAAATGTTATAGAATTTTAACTATTAAATATTCTATGCCTCTGTGTAATTTTGACAGAGATCAATGATATATTCTTATGTATATATACCTAACCACGTACAGGGTGTTCTATCTAACTTTTGGAATTGGAATTAGCACATTTTTTGGACATTAACAGCTAAAATAATATTTATGATGTGTCGGAAATTTAGTTTATGGCTATACATTCTCGAAAAGGACTGTTTTCTCCTTGAACAAAGTTTGGAAATAGTAAAATCCTAATTCAATAGGTCTACAATCTTATCGAGAGATCATTTTTCCATAGGGACGGCTATGTTAACACATTCGCATCGGGAAACGAGAATTCTCGTTTACAAAAGAAAAACGTTGTCGTCGGGAAACTAGAATTCTCGTTTTTTGAGAAGTGTGTTTTTCTGGACTGTTATTATTATTAAAACATAAAACTAGAGTTTGCGGTACTATAAGAGAAAACAGAGGATTGCCGATAGATATGAAAACTGACATAAAAAAAGTGAAAAAAGGTAACATAGTGTTTCGCCGAAAAGGTGACTGTCTGTTGTTGATATTTAAAGATAAAAGAGACATAGGAATGATAAGCACAATTCATTCTGCTGAAGTAGATATCATCGACCGGAAAGCATAATAGAAAAACCAAAGATAATATTGTGAAACCACTATGTATCATAGAATACAACAAATTCATGAAAGGTGTTAATTGTGCAGATCAATACCTTTCCTATTAGTCTATCATACGAAAAACAACCAAATGGACCAAAAAGGCAGCACTATATATAATGAATATTGCACTATTTAAGAGCTCTGAAATATACAAAGCGATAAATATAAATAAAAAAATTGTGTATAAAAATGTTTATTAGCAGTTGCGAGGGCCTGGTTAAACTGAACAAGTTGATGAAATGCAGCAAACAACATCACGAGCTACTGGTCCAACTTCAACTCCACCTGGTAGATTGTCTGGTGACATGAAAAAACACACCCTGGAGACAATAAAGCCAACAAACAATAAAAAATATCCCACAAGAATATGTCTAGTATGTAAAACACATGGGGTTAGGAGCGAAACACGATATGTATGCAAATTCTGTGCAGTACCGTTACACAAAGGAAGCGGTTTCACCGACTATCATACTAAAAAAATACTAATACTTCTTATGTACAGCTTCTGAAAATTTCTATAAATTGTAAGAGTTACAAAAATATTTATCGCAGTTTTTATACATAGGTATATGTTTAAATATCTTTACATTGCTAAAATAGCCCGATTTCTATGAAAATTTAAGGAAAAATAGCCCGATGCGAATGTGTTAAGAAACAAAATTGTCATATTTGGCAGTCAAATTATTCACACATTGTCACGGAGACGCCGATGTATCCATAAGAAGTGTTTTTTTTTTTAATTAGCAACTACTGAACGCTGTTCTAGCCAATGGCGAACACAATCACGAGGACATTTGTGCTCTGATATATGCTTGCCACACGAGGATATCGGTGCAGAAAAAAAATTAATGGAGTCCCAGTACGGTTGCTGCCGTAGTCGAATGAGTTGTGTGTGACTACCATTCGGGAGTGCGTAGGTTCGAATCTCCGTGCATGAAACAGCAAAATGATAGAAACCGTTTTTTCTAATAGCGGTCGCTCCTCTCTTCATAAAAAACCATTTGCCATTCAGAGTCGGCTAAAAACTGCAGCTCTCTCCATTTGTGGAACAACATCAAGACGCACACCACAAATAGGGGGAGGAGCTCGGCCAATTTTTTATTTGGAGATTAGGTAGGAAAATTAA
>JAYXIM010030195.1:0-10775 GCA_037575425.1 Anastrepha fraterculus
GCATATTTTACGGCAATGCAAATTATATTGGTTTTGACAGCCATTTCACGTGAAACGTGCATTTAGTACTATACTTAAGAGCCTAACAGACGGCGACGTTAAGCGGGATTATCGACACAGTTAATTCTGATCAAAATTTTAGTGTGATAGACGCAGAATTAGTGAATTAGTGACCAGCTGATTTGTTTATTGGATAGTTGTGTCTGTAAAAAATGTACCGCAGGCAACAAATATAGGGTGTTTTTTTTAGAGGTTAGGTTTTCAAGTTGGCACTACTTTTTTCGTAGATGGTCTTTTTGACAGCTGTCACTTGATTTATGCTCAGTTTGGTTTGCCATTTCATAATGAA
This sequence comes from Anastrepha fraterculus, assembly GCA_037575425.1. Lineage (NCBI taxonomy): Eukaryota > Metazoa > Arthropoda > Insecta > Diptera > Tephritidae > Anastrepha > Anastrepha fraterculus. Next base: position 350 of record JAYXIM010030195.1, read on the forward strand.
TAGACTTACACCTGAACAACGTTTGCAAATCGTGCAAATTTATAACGAAAATAATGGTTCGGTTCTCGCGACGCATCGAAGAAAATTTTGTTCAGCGATGAAGCTCACTTTTGGTTGAATGGGTATCATTTTTAAAACATAATGGCAAACCCTTATCTTTAAAATAAAGCTAAATTCTTGGCCATAACATTAAATTATATACGTTTTATTTCATCTTGAAAACCTAACCTCTAAAAAAAACACTTATTTATTGACTTCGGTGCGTTCGAAAAGTCTGGGAATTTTAGCTATTTACTGAATTTTGCGCCTGCGCACAAATGGTTGAATGGGTATCATTTTTAAAACATAATGGCAAACCCTTATCTTTATAATAAAGCTAAATTCTTGGCCATAACATTAAATTATATACGTTTTATTTCATCTTGAAAACCTAACCTCTAAAAAAAACACAACTAAGAAATAATTATTTTATTAAAGAAATCTTAAATTGCTATTTCTCAAACTGCTCCGAAATATCAAAACAAATAATGTAATTTCGAGCGTGTTAGTGCCAACTAGAATTGCATCTAGCCTTTCATTCATTTTCATTATTTTTCATTCACAATAGATATTAGCTGTCCTTTTTCGGCAATGTTGCCATCGAAGACTCCCCTAATCCGCTTAAATTATGAGAATTAAGTCTAGTTGTCAATACGAATTAGTTGCACTTGATTCCTGAGATAATTCCGAATTAATCCGTTAGCCCCGATTAATGCCACCGTCTGTCTAGGCTATAAGCGAGAAATGCACTACTCAATCGGTTGTACAACCAGGTAAAAATTCCCATTTGATCAAGGCATTTGATTACTGACAAGCTGTCAAGCCGTTTGATGGTTGTTTGTAAAACAATTAGAATTTTTGGATTTTCTGGCCGCCATGTAAACTTCAATATCAAATCAAGTCGATTGTGTAGTCTATGGTAAATGGACGAACAATCATTTTTACTCGAATTCGTAGCAATATAAAAAAGCACCTCACAAAATTGTAGGTCCTTCCATTAGTGGAACAACATCAAGACGCACACCACAAATACGAGGAGGAGCTCGGCCAAACACCAAATAAAGGGTATAAGATGCTGGGGAACATTAAATCTTATTCGTTCTATCAAATGCGGAAAATCAACCGCACTTTTGATGAATTATATAAGTTAAAGAAAGACTTAGGGTCGACCTGTGATTTTCAAGATCTATAAATTTTATGAGAAATATACACGGATAATGAGGAGAGCGAATTTAAGAATCACTTTTTAAACTCTCAGAATGTTAATATCATTCAAAGGGCCTTTAATTGCCGAAAATTGCTTTAAATTATATGCGCAAAATATGTACTGGCGCTGCACAGTCGCATCTCTTACCGGAAATAAGCCAAAATATTGTGTTTGAAGGAGTCATACTTTTGTAGTGTATGGGGAAATGAAAAAGTAGGCTTGAAGGAGGTCTGACAAGCCGCTGGTGTAGTGTACTTCGTGATTTATCGTGCTTCACTCCATTCCCATTAACCAGTCATAACCTGGCGCCCTGTCTGTTTTCTCATATTATTAACAAAAACAAAAAAAAGAAAAGTCAAATGCATGAATAAACGCAGAAGTTATTATACATATATACATATATAGTATTATACGAATTCAACACGCCTAGTGGCTTACGCGTACGAAAATGGCAATTGTCGCCAATTAAATTACTTAGCTTCTACGAGTATGCGACACTTGTGCGAAATGAATTTACAAAAGCACTGTGCTTCGCGCCAAAACTGTACACAAGTGCAAATAAGTTAAAAAAAACTATTGAATATTTGCATAGGAGTAAATATGTATGTATATATGACGTTCCAAATAAATATAAGTAGTAGAAGCAACAATGCCAGCGTGCTCTTTTGAGTTTGCCTGTTTTCATGAAAGCCTCCTCATGCGGGTATGACTCAGCCAATCATTTAATTATTGAGAGAGAATATAGTACGTCCATAAGTGAAGGCACAAAAATATTTACTGGTCTGTGCAATATACAAGTATTGGAGTGAGAGTAATTGTACATACATACAAAAATGGTAGGAGCATTCATATAGATGGATTGTTCTTGTAACACATTCCAGTGCCGATGATCCTTGGTCGGCGAAGTGGATTCGCGCCGAACAGGTATATAATGTTTAACCGATGGAACAACATGATCGGTATATTATTTCATAAGCGATTAATTTTCTACACATATATATGTACTTATGTCTATGTATAATTATGAATATACATATGTATGTATCCAGGTATGTAAATAAAATACATTTATATGCAAAGAAGCAGATCGACAACGGGAATAAAAGTACTAGCACCAACAACAATAAAGTAACCTTCAATAAGGTGTAATATTGCTTCGTATTTTCAACCGGTGTTCATCAGCAATCGCTGAACCAACAAAAAGAATAGCTACATACGCACATCATGTACATACATAATTCGAACTGCTGGAAGAAGTGAACTGCACAAAAGTTACTTACAAAACTTACAAAGTTAGCGGAATTCGGCGATAGCAGACGCGGTTCATATACAAGTTATGTAAAAATAAATAAATAATAAAAAAAACCTCAATTACTGCAGCTGAACTGAGCGGTACTTCGGTGGAAGAAATCAACGAGTTCATTAAACATGGTACAGCTTATTTAATTTTTAGCTTTATTTATAATTATATAAAGTAAAAAGTAAAAGGGAAAAATGAAAACTTAAAAAGTAACAGTGAAAAAGAAAAAGTTTTTCAAATCAACTATTTACGTAGGTTTGTGCTTACATATGTACATACATACATATGCATTATATATACGGGTATGTACATATGTAAGTAGGCAAATTCAGCCGTACAAAAGATTGTAAAAACAGTAAAATGTGCATCAAGCAACACAATCAAGTTCGTTTCGAATGAACGATTTTGTCCACAACGATGAGGGGCAGCAACTCTTGGCCATCGCGGAAAAAATAAAGATGACTTTTATGTTGAAGGCAACTAATAAAAGCAGTATCAGTATGTACATACATATATAAGTATATAAATACATACATACATACATACATACATACATATATGTATATACAGTAGATCTGTTGGTATAAAATGTACTAGGCTCAATATTTGGAAAAACTATAACTGGATATATGTACAAGAGTTCTTTTGTTTTATAAGCCACGGGCGTACACATGTTTCTATGCACATACATATATGTATCATTACCATTTTAGGCTTTATTAAGTTGAAGTATTTACTTGATTAATTCCAATTAATTGATTTACAAATGTACGCGTTGTTATTCTATGAAAAAGCAATTGAACTTTGCTTGCTTCAATAAATTGCTTCTAATTTTTGCCATACATGGATTATTGTTATATTACTTTTTAACCATCAGTTTGTGTACTCACAGAATCCCTTTTTCCCCATCCATGCATACATACATAATCTGTGTCCTGCTAGTGAAGGCGTCAAATCAGTAGGGTGGGGGAGAAGTGACGTTTTCGTATTGATTTTTCACATTTAACTACTTCACCACTCGTGTGCCGTTTACTTTGAGATTTTATACAACATCCAGTTACGATAAATTTTCATAATATTTTCTCTCACAAAGTATTTCTTTTCAATCTCAATGCAAGTTAATATATTCCGATTCATTAAATTTATTCTATTCACGCACCGTACAACACTAATATATGTGAAAAGATGTGCGAATACTTCTCATCCCACATACCTTCTTCCCTTTTCTTTGAGTATTCTTCTTGAAAAAATTCTGGGAGTCGTCGCTTCAATTTCACTGCATCAGCGCCCACACCACTATAACTACAAATATGTCGCAACTGTGGCGAGAATGCGTAATTTGCGGACGTTATTACCTTACTCAGGTGCTGAGTAATTTTCTTATCAATTGCACTGATAACTTCTGTTAATATTTATTGTGAATTATTACACACTATAATTAAAATAGCACTAAACGCGAAAAACACAAACATCTACTTTGCCAGACGAAATTTTATGGCACACTGAAGAATCAGCACTCGGTAGTGATGCCATTTTACCATGTACTAGTCAGCGCTGCCACATGAGTGGATTTGATTTGGTAATTCTAAATGAATTTCGTCACATTTTGTTTTCGATTAATTATAATTCATAATTTAAGTTGTAAGTGAGCATGAAAGTTCGAATTATATGTAATTGAAATAAACATTAATGGACCATAGAAACTTTTTTCTATACAATTTCACTTTACATGATGACCAATATGCAATTTCCGGCTCTTCGGTTTCACAGCTAACTTAACTTTGTGCCGAACGTTTAACTTATAAATTAAATTATTTCATTTTTATATTGAGTTAACGAAAACGAAAGTTTTTACTGTAACAGCATAAAACAATGCGCAAATATTTTTCGGGAATGCAGGTGAAATGACAATGCTTAATTGGATGCAACTCTGGCCGTTTCGGAAATGTATAACCGACCGTTGGGCGAACAACGAAAAGAATGGCGAAACATTTAAGTATAAGAAATAGTTTTATAATTTAGTTTTATCTAACACTACGCATTTAAGTGCTGCTCGAAGTAATAATGCAAAAGGTTTTGTTGCTCTTTTGTTGTTTGTTTGTTTGAAATATTTTTCTATTCACATTTCGCGGAAGCGTGGCTGAGCAAAGCAATTGATTCCTCTTTGTCGATATATGAATGTAGCTCGTCGTTGTATCGGCTACGCCATAAGCGGAATTTTAATGAAAATTGTGCGAAAATTTACAGTATTTGAAAATGGATTTGGACCACATCCCGTTAAAAAAATTTTTTTCGTGCAAAGAATAATTTTTTTTTATTACATTTGCCTACATTATGGTATTTACAAATTGATGAAGTCTAATGAAACTCCTCCTATATGGCATACCCATTGATTTTAAAACTAGAAATATAAATTTTACATTTGTGAACATAGAACTCAATTACTTGTTATAAAACACCAATTAATAGTCCATAGCAAGCACACATTTACAAGGTAAATATTATATGTATATCCACCATCCCAATCCAATACGCACTCAGAAGTTCTTTTCGCATAAAGATGTCCTCTGAAGCCCAATAATATAAAATCATTAGACATTTATAGACTTGTTGCAAAAACGATCGATCACAAAACTGCGCCTTCCCAAGTGCGGCATAAGCAAACATTTTCTACATCGTGCGCTTGTGAATTTAAGTGGTAGAAAATCGAACCCTCTCTTACCATAATTCAAGTTTTGAATATCTTTCTCTATCAGTCCCTTTCGACATTCTGCAGCAATTGCTTGCATAAAATAAACAAAGACTTTTGTATTTGTATTTAATTTTTAGGTATTTTACTCAATATCTACATAAATAATACAATTCATGTTTTTTTGCTTTTATCCTTAATGGTATATTTATCGTAGGTCTTTGTGGGATCGTACGGCTCCCAACGGCTTGCTGGAAAAATATGCTTATTGCGTTCATACCAAGAGCGTAGTAGCACTTTGCCCGCATGTGACTCCTCCTTTTCTACCGTTGCATCGCTAATCATACGCACGTCATCGTGTACGTCAAATTGGAAGAGAGGCCCACTTTTACCACGCGCCTTTGTAACAATGAAGTCATAAAAGGAATAGTGATGAGGCAGTATTAAATCTTCCTTTACATACATCAATTGGTCTGCCATTACCGTTTTCAGTTCATTGAACTCTTTGCGCAGCAACTCAAGACAACGCTGCAGGAATTGATAGATAGAATTGCCTTTCTTCATTATAACACTTCGTCTATGGCCTGAACCATCCCAATAACTGAAAGTGATGGTTATTTCTTGATCTTTCAATGCGGCTTGTTGCATTACCCATTCTTGACGCAACTGTTCCCGTAGGCGATTCTCTTGCTCTTCACGGTCACGGTCAGGCAGAAAAGATGTATCTACTTCCGGGTTTTTGAAGATTTTCTTTTTCTTGGGAAGGGAACTTTCATCGCTGAGGTCTGTCCATTTCTTTTTTGGTGGCGAATCCTCTTTCTTGACTATATCACTTATACCCGGACCATCCGTTTCCTTTGACTCCACTTCATCTTCGTCATCGTCATTAAAGCTAAACGAGAGTGCTTGTATTTGGCGTTTCTGTTTGTTTTTCTCTGCTTGTATAGCCTCAAGTGCACGTTGCTTTTCACGCTCTTTTTCATCTTTTTTCTGTGCCAATTTTTTTTCACGCTCCCTGACAATATCCTCTTGCTTGGCCTTCATCTCATCCAACGTGACCAGACCAATGGTCGAACTTTTAAGTTGTTGCTCCACAGCGTCATAATGTGCAGCGAATTTGTTTTCAATTTTATCTAGCTTCAGCTCCTCCTCGATTTTCTTCTTGCGAAACTCAATTTCTTGCTGGGCGATCTCACGCTTTTTCATCAATTGCGCGGCGCGGCCTGCTTCACTTGCAGCTCCCTTGTAGTGCGCCATTTCCGTAAGATGGTACTATTAATTATATTTTTACTTTTATTTTTTTTCTGGAAAACTTTATCCTCAACAATATTTCCAACGCTCAGCTGCTTTATTGACAAAATATTCTCTAGAAACTGACAGTTGTTTGGAGCGCCTGTTGTGACTGCGTGGTGCTTCTTCTTTTTTGTGCGGTGGAGCTGCCACTAAAAAAATGTATAAGAAAACCGATTTATTTTCTTAGAATCACTAAACATAAAAACCGGTTTGAAATTTGGTTAGCCAAAACTTCCCTAAAAATAATAATTGAAGAAAATATATTAATGTAGATGAAGAAAAGCTAGAACTCCACAATAGTGCTTTCAGTTTTAACGCCGCTTATGCGACAAAAGAAAAATTAATGCAGTTTTATGAAAACACCTGTGTAAAGCAAAATTCAAAAAAACCCTTGTGTCTGAAAATAGTGCAGTGAAGTCCTAAGCCCATACCCGCATGCTCGCTTTGCTTTTGGAAAACTTATAAGCATGCATTTTCTAAAATTCTTGTTGGCCTATGCTCACTCATAGGAAATTATTTTACACATGCGGTTACAGGCGAGCATAGGAAAATTAAATTGTATAATCGGCAAATATTTCTATTGATTTACAAAAACAATTTTTGAGCACCTGCAGTCATAATTATTGTCATAGCTACTGGCGTATCTGCTCTATTATCTAGCTTTCTTGGAACAAGATGACCGCAGATGTTGTTTAGGACGCGCAAGTCGTAAATCTCACAAGGTTTTTAATACCTTTACATATGATTAGATTATCATCTATCTATTATCGTACTTAACACCCAATCCGTAATTAAAAAACAAGATTACCCATAAACGATTTCTCTCCCGAAATCTGAGATTATAAAATAATCCAAAATTATTACTATACTTTTTTATTTCCTGTGTTATAGATAATTATTTTTACGAATGTAAAGAGAAATGTCAAAGTAAGAACTAAAAAAATAGATGCCAGCAAAGAAAACAGGCTTTTAGACATAATTCTAATAAATTTTTGGTTAACTATTAAACGCTTCACCCTTTTATTTTATTATTATAAAATATAATATCGAATTTTGCATTCCTGCCATAATTTTTTGAAACCTCACTAAACGCCGCATACGGATTTCCTCCAACTGTTTATAATTAGCAGCCAATTGCGCAATTAAATTAGCTATTCCTTCTCCTTGTCTTTTCTTCATATCGTTAATAATAATTAAACAAACCACAAATTCCAAAATATTCCACCATTGATCATTTTGTATGTAATCTGCCATATGTGAACGGGTTGATGAATTTTATGGATTTATTGTTAATTACTATATGGGTGAAAGTACTTTTAAACGGCTGCTGAAACAATGTCTTGATGAAGAATAATGATTCGACTTCGGCGGTTGGTTTTCCTAAATTCTTCCAAAATTTCTGGCAAACAAATGGTTGTGTGCCAATCAGAATTGACTGTTCTACGAATGCTTGTAAGCATGCTAAAGGGAAACGGAAATTATGAGTTTTCAAGCCAAATAGAAGAACACTTTCCACTTGTCGCCATCCGTAGACAAATCGGCAATATGATATATACTTGGTAAGTTACACGGGCGGCTCATATCTAATTTGATTTTTATATTCAATTTTATGACCTCCTTCTTTGACAAACGTCAACGAAACCGTAATCAACTGCCTTCCGTTGGTCTGTTGTAAAAAATGCCAAAAATTGTCAATGCATTAAAAAATGGAACTTAAATAGATCTCTAAAAATATTTTCACTAATTCTCTTCGGCCGCCGTGGCCGAATGGGTTGGTGCGTGACTACCATTCGGAATTCAGAGAAGAACGTCGGTTCGAATCTCGGTGAAAGATCAAAATTAAGAAAAAGTTTTCTCTAATATCGGTTGCCCCTCGGCAGGCAATAGCAAAACCTCTGAGTGTATTTCTGCCATGGAAAAGCTCCTCAAAAAAAATATCTGCCGTTCGGAGTCGGCTTAAAACTGTAGACCCCTCCATTTGTGGAACAACATCAAGACGCACACCACAAATAGGAGGAGGAGCTCGGTCAAACACCCAAAAGGGTGTACGCGCCAATTATATATATATATATATTCTCTGAACCCAGACTGTTACATTCCGGTCAGCATAAGATGAACTGCGGAACCAACTAGACAGAAATAGATCCAAACCTCCTTTTTCGGCGCACACTGGAAGTTTTCAGTCTCTTTAATCTGCCTGCCTAACAATGTTCCTCTACCTCTCGGGTCTAAGTCTACCTCGCCATTTTCCCTGATCTGCTGTACGGAAGCTTTTCGAAATCACGTGAAATATCTTGAGATTGGGGAGCTATTCGGCATTAATACGATATCAGGAATGTATGGTCGCGTTAAAGTTTTATTTGTGTCGGTTGTTGTTGTTGCAGCAGCATAAACATTCCCCACACACGGGAAATGCTGCTGGAGTGACAGTCCTTGGCCGGATATAAATCCAGGTCGTTCCGGTAATGTAGAATCGATTGGCGTGGGAACGAAATTGGTGGATACTTAAGAGGTGGCTGTTGTTGTTGTTGTAGCAGCAATACAAGCCCTGTCATTGTAGTGTATATCACCGGTCGTCTTCGTCTAACTCATCTAAAGGTACGTCCAGGAAACATTTTGTTTTGACAGGTTGGGTCCAGAGGGGAAGGTGTGGTAGACGAGTGGATTAACCTGCAACAATATCCAGAACGTAATTGTGTCAGTGTTACGCGGGTCTCACGGGGAAGCTGGAGCTTTTGGTGTGCAATCGGTGGTGGTTGGACTCTTATTACGGCATTCGGTGGTCGGGAGCTTAAGAAGGTGGTGATGGTCTCCCGATGAATGCCGTTTATTGTCCGTCTGAACACTGTCTGGTCCAGTAGATGTCTGTTCGTTTTGTCCTCTTTTGTTTGGTGATTCTTGGTCTTTTAAGGTGATTCAAAGCACTTCTAATTAAATGACCAGAACGGTAAATTCTGAGGGTTTTACTACCTTGTGTTTGCCAAAAGTGTTCGGTGAAATGCAGCAGAGCAGGGCCATCGAAAGTTAATTTTTCGTGATAAGAAATAGAGGTTGTTGTTGTAGAACCGACTGCCAGTGGAACGAAGAATGGAAGCTTTTACACAACTGCTCACATCGCCTGTCATTATTATATGGACTTCAAGAGAGTATTTAAGAGAAAAACCCATATCCATCAATCCTTTTGGGAAATGCATAAAATCCATTATTAAAATTTGAAATACCCAGAAATTAGAATAAGCTTTCAACCGCATTCCAACCTGCTGGCAGCACTTCCAAAGCTTGCTGCAAAAAAGCTCAAATGCCAGCAATACAATAACGAACAAAAATTCCTTCGGGCAGTCAACGACGGGACATTCAATCGAAAATACAATTGACCGGAAAGTTCGAAATCGTCCTAGCCGCGATTTAAATAAAATAAGAGTGAATAAATTCAACAAATCATTCATTCATTCATATACTCAAAAGTATAGAAGCATCGGGTTTTTTCTTAGTTGTGGAAGAAGAAGAGATAAGGTTAAATGGGAGCCGTAGTCGGTAGTGGAGTTGTCGGTAGTTGGCAAAGGAAAAACAAAAAAGTGCCAGGAGTGGTTACAGCGAAAGCACTTAACAAGTTATTTCAAAAGTGCCAGTAAAATAATAGTAAATGAAAGCCAAAAATTAATTGAAGTTCCAAAAAGCGCCAAAAGCCAACGAAATGCCTTTGAAGTTATGCGATGGAGGCGGTTAAAGCATAATTAAGTGTTGACATAGTGAGAAGTGAGCAAAGTGAAATTTAGAATCTTATTTGAATCGGAACGGAATAGACAAAAGTTAGCGGCAACGGCAAAAGGATCGATGTTTATCGTGGAAGTAAAGTAAGTGCAAGGACATCAGGACAGAGTTGTACCGCCAATGTGTG
>JAYXIM010030196.1:0-24027 GCA_037575425.1 Anastrepha fraterculus
CGTATCAAACGAGAGGTATGTGAAAACTTCATTCAAGTAGTGCTTTTGAGCTGACTTGTCAATTTGCTTTTAATATATTGAATTTCGTGAACAAATTTTATTAACAAATTTTAATTAAATCTTTCAAAAGTTAAAGTGCGGTATCGGAATTCGTTTATCAGTTCAATAATTTCATAAATACTTTTGAGCAGTGTTGCCAACTACTTTTTAATAGAATATTATATTTTATTAAAAAATTGTAGTTAAATCTTTCAAGAATTAAAGAATTCGGCATTTGTTTATCAAGTGAATAGCTTCAGTAATACTCTTGATTAGGGTTGCCAACTACATTTTAATAGAATAAATTATATGAATCTATTTTATTAACAAATTTTTGTTAAATCTTTCAAGAGTTAAAGAATTCGGAATTTGTTTATCAAGTGAATAATTTGAGAAATACTTTTGAGCAGGATTGCCAACTACTTTTTAATATAATACATTTTATATATCAATTTTACTAACAATTTTTAATTAAATCTTTCCAAAATTAAAGTGCGGCATTGTAATTTGTTTATCAAGTTTGAGTAATACTCTTGAGCAGGGTTGCCAACTAGTTTTTAATAGAATAAATTATAGAATTTCAAGAATTAAAGAATTCGGAGTTTTTTCATCAAGTGAATAGTTTGAGTAATACTTTTGAGCAGGGTTGCCCACTATTTTTTAATACAATACATTTTATGTATAAATTTAGTAACAAATTTTAATAAACCTTTCAAACCTGCAGCATTGGAATTTGTTTATCCAATGAATAGTTTGAGTAATACTCTTGAGCAGGGTTGCCAACTAATTTTTAATTGAATAAATTATATGAATCTATTTTATTAACAATTTTAGTTAAATCTTTCAAGAATTAAAGAATTCGGCGTTTGTTTATCAAGAGAATAGCTTAAGTAATACTCTTGATTAGGGTTGCCAACTACATCTTTAATAGAATAAATTATTTGAATCTATTTTATTAACAAATTTTAGTTAAATCTTTCAAGAATTAAAGAATTCGGAATTTGTTTATCAAGTGAATAATTGAGAAATACTTTTGAGCAGGGTTGCCAACTAATTTTTAATAGAATAAATTATATAAATCTATTTTATTAACCAATTTTAGTTAGATCTTTCAAGAATTAAAGAATTCGGAATTTGTTTATCAAGTAAATAGCTTTAGTAATACTCTTGATTAGGGTTGCCAACTAAATTTTAATAGAATAAACTATATGAATCTATTTTATTAACAAATTTTAATTAAATATTTCGCAAAAAAGTGCCACACGAAAATTAAAAAGAAATAAATCTGTCCACGTATACCTTTATATAGAGTTTCCATCCTTTCCTCCTTCTGATTCTTTGATTTCAATAACTGCTTTTGAGTATTCAATTTATCTGCATTGCTTATGCTTCATTTGTTGACATTTTATGGCGATGCATTTAAATGCATATTAAAAATTCCAATATTTCCGAATTAAATTTAAAATTAAGGATATACTGTGAAATTTTTATGCGGAAATTCCCAATGTTATAGCTTCTACAGCCCATTAACTACAGGGTGGGCGATGTAAAATTTGCTTTTTGAATTGGCTATAAAAAAAAACTAATCAATATTTTTTCAAACTTTTTTTTTTATTTTGAAGATTTAACATTGTCATTTATGAATGAAAAATAATATCGTTCAAATGACTGCCACGACTGGCTTTACAGTAGGCCATTCGGTCAACCCAATTTTTAAGCACATTTTCGATTGTTTGGGCTCCAGTTTCATGAATGGCAACTTCGATTTCGTGTTTTAAAGCATCAATCTTCTCTGGATGGTTCGCATAGCATTTGTCCTTAACGGCTCCCCACAAAAAATAGTCCAACGGGCTTAAAGCACAGCTCCGAGGCGGCCAATTGATATCGGAATTTTGGCTGATTATTCGGTTTTTAAAAACGGTAGCCAAAAGTTCGAGTGTAACTTTGGCAGTGTGACAAGTTGCACCGTCCTATTGAAACCAAATGTCGTCCATGTCATCCTCTTCAATTTTTGGAAACAAAAACTCGTTGAGCATGTCACGGTAACCCTCGCCATTTACTGTAACCGCGGCTCCTCGCTCATTTTCGAAAAAAATGGCCCGATGATGCCGCCAGACCAAAAACCGCACCAAGCAGTGACTCGTTGTGGATGCATTTGCTTCTCTACAGTAACGTGTGGATTTTCTGAGCCCCAAATCCGACAATTTTGCTTATTGACGTAGCCACCGATGTGAAAATCAGAAAAGAAGAAGAAGACTCACCACTTTGGAAATAGGTTTTCAATATTTCCCAATTTTGTTCAAGCGTATAGCGTCCCATTTCGTAAATGTCAAACCTTTAAGTAAATTATGAACACATTTGACATGTCATTTGTGTTACCATTCTCAAAAAAATAGGTGATTCAAAAAGCAAACGCTATATGGCTCACCCTGTAGGTAGAGAGCGCTCCGTGCGCTCCTGTACCTCAAACTTTAAACTCGTTTTTCTCGAAACTACTTTTTTCGGCCTGGTGTTGTCAAAAAAAAAAAAACTATTCAACCGATTCAAATGATGCAGATTGTGGAGCAACTTTTTTTTGATTGCACTTTGGGTCACGTGATTTTTTATATACCAATTTTTGTAAAGAAAAATTAAAATAAATGTTTTTATACAGTTTATGTACGAATAAACAATGTATACAATTTTTTTATATTTATTTCTATTGTTATCCCTTCTAGTTCTTTCTTTTAACGCATTTTAGGCGCTGCTGTACCTTTAGAAAATTAATTAAACTTTTCTCATTGACCACTTGGCAAATGTAGTGTTAAAGTTGCTCTCGTTGTAGTATAGGAATTCAACAAGAAATAAACCAGCATAGAATGAGAAATAAAATAATTTGTAATGTAAAAGCGATTGCCTTTGCGTGAAGTGTGAAGGCGTGTTGGACGACGCTAATAAATTTCTTTGTCATCGCATTTATTCAATCCCTGTTTTTTCATTCCTTCTATCACTGACTATTGAAACTGACTATATATTAAATTAACAATCCGTGCGTAATTAACTGTACAAACGAGATTTAGCTTTTGTGCTAGTAAAAAACACCATCGCAACTTTCAGCTCGGCTCCACCCATTCAACGGCCAAGGTTACACGGTAGAGCACCAAATTCATGATTCCAAATCGATATTCTGTATTACCGTATTTTTTGCTCATTACCTTTGTATGTATTTTTGGTTGCTCAGGTGGAATGCTAAACGAGCGTTGGAGCTGTAAATGTAATTAAATTGCTGCCACAAAGTGCCAGACTACTTATATATGCGTTTGTGTGTGTGTGTGTGATTGTAGAGCAGTGTCAAAGTTGTAAAAGTGCCAGAATACTAACAAACCTTCACAAATTACAAATCAATAGAAAATGTGTTGAAAATTTACGTACCATGAATTGGTGCTAAAATTAGTTTGCGCACATTTATTGGTGTGAATGTATAATGTGGATCATTTTGTGGTTTTTTTTTTGAATGAAAATTTTTTAGTTCAATACTCATTCAATATTACTTTGCGAACAAATTAAACTTTGTAGCGAATTGAATTCGTTGCGCTACTCGCAGAGCTATAAATACACACACACATACAGACCAGTGGGCGCTTGGCAACCGCTTATGCAAATAGCAGTCGTAGGATTTTAGCGTTGAGGTTAAAGCTTAAACTCATTTTTTTAGTGCATATTCACTTAACTTTAGAAGTAGTGGGGTTAAAGTAGGGTTGGGTAATCGCAACCCAACCGTTTAACCGTTTAAAAAAACTGAATTAGAGATCTCGGAAAACTAGATTTAAAAAATATATTTTACTTATTGATTTCTGCTTAAAGAGTTAGATAAAAAAAATATATATATTTACGTACGAGTATGTGGGTTTCCTTTCCATTGCCCCCAATCGCTTAATTATTTGAATATTCGACAAAAAATTATCGAAACGAATTTCATTTTTTTGAGTTGTGCTGCCTTTTTATTTTACTAATATTAGTGAAATTGGGGAAAAATGGGGAAAAATGAAATGGGGGAAAAATTAATTGTTATTTTTATTATTTTTAATTATTTTCGCGGTAGATGGCTGTAGTGATCGATATCTCGTACGAATTGAGGTTTATTTTCATTGTCAAGGTGACATTTCACAGTAAAAAAATTATTTTAATTTTTTGTTTGTTTCATTCAGTTGGGAGTTACAGGGGGTTGTTTCATTCAGTTGTGAGTTACAGGGTATTAAAAATGGAAGTCAACATTGAGAAAATTCGGTATATTTTACAGTTTTTCTTTGAGAAAGGCGAAACTGCAAGCCAGGCCGCTGAAATTGTGAATGGTGTTTATGGTGCTGATGCTGTAACAGCTAATTCATGCAATTTGGGTTTCGTCGTTATGTTCAGCATTTTTGCTGTTCAAGAAAATTTCGTTAAAATCACAGAAATAATCGAAGTTGACCGATATGTTAGTAGTCGTGTGCGGACGACGTTGCCTGTTTGGTAACAGTCCCTTCGCTTATGAACATCTGTAGGAAAGTGCAGGAAACTCTGGATACGATTGAAACTTGGTGCTGTGTGAATGGGCTATCGGCAAACCCAGTCCCTGATGGACTCGTTCTGCCTAAGCTAAAAGGAGTCACAATCCAGTTATCCAAAGAAATTAAATATCTTGGGAGTAATCTTCGTTAGTAAACTCACACGTTGAAACAAAGACATCCAAAGCACTGACAGCCTTCTGGCACAGTGACAGTTTCATAGCGAAAGCAAAGTTGCGCTCATGGCTGCGCACTGATAGAGGCTGCAGATCGACAAAACTGATGTTACCTGTCATGTCCGATCGACTATCGCAGTTCCTCCTGTCACTAAGCAGAGAGGACTGTAGGAGGGTGGTTGGACTGATGATCGGGCCACTTTCTATGGGCAAAACACACCTTGAATCTCAGACAGTTCACCCTGCCCAGCATGTGGGGAGAAAGAAGAAACGGCGGACCACTTTCCGTGCGTCTGCCCAGCCCTCGCTTTAATCAGGCACTGATGTGCTAAGAAGCGACCACCTTGGCTTTTTGGCACCAAAAGATCTACTCAGATTTCTTCGGAGGTCGAGTAGATTTAAAGAAAATGAAAAAGGGAACCCCAGTGCCGTACAATGGACTTAACTGCTAGTCTGTCCCGACAAAACAAAAAAAAAAAAAACATAGTAGTCGTAGCTTCGCCCAGGAGCTGAATATCGTCCATAAAATAGTTTTAAATCAATTGTGCAAAAATTTTACGCAAAAATAATGGATTTCTTATTTCCCAAACCAAATACTAATGATGTTGATGTCACTTCTCTACAGCAGTGAAATTCCTTTTGGGCCAGGAATAAGAGGAGGCAGAGCGGCTAACGATGTTTGAGCGCTATGCTATGTAGCTCAGAAAAGAATTATCCGAGTTAGAAACTAAATTGGACGATAAATACGAGTTCTATGCATAACTCGACGCCAGCGCCATCTAACGGATCCAAAGATCCACCAAGCAGCTCAAATGCATAAAACTTATCAAGCCACCAAAATTCAATCGCATTTAGGCGAAATAAATAAATCTGCTTATTTTATGTACAAGGTGGCGCAGAATTAATCATCCAATTTTGTTTTTGAATAACTTTTTAACTACTAGAAAAGGAAACAATGATTTTGAGTAATGGGAATCTTTATTTTGAACTCTACGCGCTCCATTACTTATCTCTTTGTATACTGCAGCTGTCTAGTTCACAAGTGTCAAAATTGATTAACGCACGCTATTTGCAAAAATTATAAATCTTCCGATATGATGATTAATTTTGTGCCACCCTGTACATGCGATAATCGTTCACTAACTCCTTGAAAAACATCGGATAACGAATTACTTTAGAAATTTAGCCATATTAGGCGAATGCGGTGAGTGATTGATGGTTAAAATGCGATGTCTAGTCAAAAAATCAGTGACAAAAGTGGATAGATGAGATTGTGCATTTTCATGCAATAAGCGCCAGCTTTCTCCTTCGCGGTATTCAGGACGAATTCGACAGATGCGATGTAAATTTGTTACCTCAAAACGCCAAGATAGAAAATTGCATAGACGGTTTGGTCTGTTGGCATGAACTTCTTGTGGACAATTCCTTTGGAATCGTAAAAACAAATGAGCATCGACTTGATTTTAAACTTCTCCAAATGCGATTTTTCGGTGGTGGCTCGTCTGGGGCCTTCCATTCGGCACTTTGACGCTTAGTTTCAGCTCATATTGGAAACATCACGTTTCCTCACCTGTTACAATGTTGTAAAGGAACTTCTCGTCTTTTCTCGCCTCTTTAATGAGGTCTTTCGAATGTTGAATTCTGAGCAACTTTTGGTCTTGAGTTAACTTGTGCGCAATGAAACGTGCACAGACCTTTCGAAAGCCCAAATAATCAGTTAAAATGCGATATATCGATGTTTTGGAGATATTTAACTCCGATTCCATGAATTTCAACGATGATTTCGGTTCATTTTTGATAAATTTATGAACAATTTCGATGGAGTTTTCGGTGATTACTAATTCTAAAACAGTCTTACCGATTTTAAAACATAATTTGATATTAGCTCTTTGTTCAAAACTCATTTTTGTACCAATGACAGAAACATACTAACACTTTAGACGCAATAACTTCGCTTCAACTGAATCGAATGTCACCAAGCTTTCACTGGAAGTCAGCTGGGGCTGTAACTTCAACGCACTAATTCATTAAGAAGATGGCGCCATCAAAAACATTTTTATGACGCCAGTCTTGTTTATTTTGGACTTCACCTTGCAGATGGCCATAACTGTGCCAGCCGATTTCGTCGATTTCGCCGTCTTCGCCTACCCTTTGTTTTGACTGTACCTTTACCGGCGATATAGAGTAATGTATGTACATATATGTGTTTGATCCATAGTTAAATAAGTATGTATTGACGCAGAAACTCATTAGGACTTCGACGAAAAAGCGACGAAAGTCGACTGAAAGTCTCTACTGAAAGCAAATGCGCACCCGAATTTGTCAAAATTTATTTATACTCGCATGCCAAAGGGTCCCTCAACTATTTTACGCACTTTCCACTGAGCGTCACGAAAGTGGTTCATCTTTTGTGGATGTAAGACTACCTTTAAACTCATTTAGCCGAGGTGAGCACAGAACCAGATGTGCCATAAACTTCATCCAATTATGTTCGGATCTCTTTCGGTGTGAGGTTTTTCAACTACAGAGTAGACGATATGAAGTGTTACCTATTCAAAACACCATAACTTTTTTGTGGGAAATTAGTTTTTATTGATTTCAAAGACAAAATTGTTCAAAAATGATTACAATTTTAACATACATATATTCACTTTAGCTCGATATGACCCCTTTTGCCTTCAAACGGTCAAAAAATGAGTTGTATGCTGCACGAATGTGATCTTGAGGTATTTTAGCCCATTCTCGTATAATCGCTTTTTTCAGCGCATCCATACTGGCATATTTTTTAGTCCTCACCTTGCTCTCCAAAATGGACCAGATGGAATAGTCCATCGGATTTGCGTCTGGCGAATTCGAAAGCCATTGTGTGGACGAAATGAAGTGTGGAACATGATTTATCCATTACCATTCTTGGTTCACACGAGCTTTATGAGACGGGGCCGAGTCCTCTTGGAACGTCCATGGTCTACGACCGAAATGTTTGCGTGTCCACGGCTCTAAAGCAGCTTCTAAAACATTTTCCCGATAATAAGTCACATTCACTTTGACACCAGGCTCGATAAAAACGATTGGAGAGCGTCCATCAGCGGTCACTGCGGCCCAAACCATTACTTGCGATGGGAAATTGCTTCGAGTGGCCATACGTAGGCTCAAATTCTCGTATGAGCGTTCGGTCAAGTGTTTATGAACTGCTCAATTGGGAAATTTTTTTCATCAGAAAACACAATGTTAGGAAATTCGCCACGTTCGTACAAGCGCAACAACTTCTTTGCTCTTTTGCACCGAACTTTTTTTTTGCGGGGGTGAAAGATCGTGTGCTTTTTGGAACTTGTAAGCCTTGACCTTGAGCTCATTTTTTAATATGCGTCGAATGCTGTCTTGCGATATCTTCAGTTCTTTGGCCATTTTTCTTCCACTTCGACGTGGATTTCGTTCAAGTCGAGCCTTCACTTTCCGAACCATTTCTGGCGTTGTTGCGGGTTTTTTTGGTCCACCTCCATAGCGTTTTGCAATGCTATCAGTATCATTGTAACGTTTTATAGTGCGATACACAAACATTTTATTCACTTTGAGGTGACTGAGCTCACGAACAATGGCTGGTTGTGATTTTCCAGCCAAATATAACGCAATCACACTATTATTTTTGAATTCCATCACAGAAAAAACAAGTTCAACAAAACTGAGACGCAAATGCTTTTGATGGCTTATAAACAATATATTGAACTGTCATTAGAACAATTTTGACGTTGTTGTCATGAGCGCTGTTTTACAGATACAAGCAGTGTGAAGTTGGTAACACTTCTTATCGTTCACAATGTATAAATGTTTAATCACCACCAGAAACTTACCTTTTTGCATGTTTCTAAATAAGAAAAAGTTTCTTGAATCAATCGTTAGGAAAACTAAAATTATGAATCGATATATGTAACTGAAACTTTGACAGATACATATTTAATGAGTAATGATGCCTACTAAAAACTAACCGTTATCGATGCATTGAGCACCATCTCTTCAACTTTCTAGGGACTTATTGCACGATTCTCGTTTTACATGTACATATCTGTATTTGTGATGCTAATCAATATAGTTTAGTTAACCTCAACCACAGCTTTTAAGTAAAATATTATAATAAATTATTTTCATTATAATTTTTCTGCTACATTCTAAGTAAACTAAACACATTTCATTGAAGGAAACGGTAACAAGAGTATAAATATATGCACACGTGCCTACTGGTACATACATATACATACATATACCAACGCACCAAATATAATATTTATGTATATATCCCAGTACGTAGCTGGTGGTAAAATAGTGGCATTACACCTTTCAGAGAAGGTATGAATAACAATAAGATATAATGGACAATTAGGGAAAGTTGTTTTTATGGCAGATAATACTTTTGTACACACATTGATATATACATATGTATACTTAAGCTCATATGAATGTAGGAACCCCGTAGTCAAACCTACTAGCTCGGAACTACTTCAGGACCAGTTTTCTTCTGAGCTGAAGTGGTTTGTTTTCTATTTTTTTTCAAGGCTAACAACTGATGCCTCTGCGTCAACATTATGCCAGTTAGCGAGCTAGTTCATAAAACTTATACACTTACATATGTACTTAAACAATTTTTTTTTTTAATTTAAGCGGTTTCACTTTGAGGCTAATAAATTTAGATTTATCAAAGAAAAATTTAGTATTTCATAGAACTTTTATTAAGAAAGGTATTTAAGCTACGGCCATTAATGATTACTTTATACATTTTTTCGAGAAAGGCAAGCAATTTAGTGTTTGACAGAAAAAAAGTGCTACGTTGATTTAACCCTTTGGCAACAAGTGTCGGCATATAGCCGACCAAGCCGTTTCACACGAAGATGGAACTTCGGGACACAGAGAAATCTTTAAGTTGCTGTCGGAGCAGTATCCACTGTTTTTGGCACCTAAAGATGACCTGATACCCACAGTTTCATTTGGAAGGAAATTTGATGTCAGATTTCCATTGCGTGAGCAATGGAGCAATCCAGAATGCATGCAGGGAGGTTTGACGGATGGGTCTAAGAATGAAAAAGGGACTGGGACACTATGCTGGGACACTATGCTATGGGGTGAATGGCAACTGTTTTCCAAACAGAAGTTTTTGCCATCCTGAAAGTAGCCGAATAGATAATCGAGAGGAGATGGAGCGGGAAACAGATTGGAGTCTTCAGTGACAGTCAGGCTGCATTGAAGGCCCTGGAGAATGCGAAGCAAGATTGTTCAAGAATGTAAGAAGAAGCTTAATTCTGTCGCAAGACAAAACAGACTTGTACTTATATGGGTTCTGGGACACTCCGGTGTTCAAGGAAACAAAATTGCCGACGAATTGGCCAACCGTGGATCAGCGGTGCCCCCCCAGGGGCCAGAGCCAATAATCGGAATCAGTTCCGCAGGAATCAAGAATTCGATCAGCGATTATGTAGGCAATCTACATAAAGAGCGATGGTCCGGTCTAGAACGCTGCAGAACTGCAAAGTGTTTTGTGACAAGTACGAACAGAAAACTGTCCAACTTTCTACTAAAACTTAGAAGGAAAGACATTCGGTTGATGGTCGGTATCATTACAGGACACAACCTATGGGGTCAGCATATGACCACCATTGGAATCATCGAGGACCCGGTATGCCTGTCATGCTTGGAGGAGGCGTATAGCACTGAGCACTTTCTCTGTGAGTGTCCTGCCTTTGTTAGGGCACAGCTACGAGTTTTGGTTCCGATGTCATGAGAATGAGTAATATTCGTTCTCTAAAACTGGAGGATATTTACAGATTTGCCAAAGAATCTGGAAAATTCTCACAGGACTAACTATCTCTATCTCTGTCTCTATTCTTTCCTATCCCTTTCTCTGATACTTTTCTCCTTCCCTCCTTGACTATCTACCCCCCTTTCCAGAGCTTTAAATACATGCTCTTTAGCCTGAGTGTTTTAGAAGCCACCAAATCTCCTGGTGCTCCTTGGCTCGACCTTTTCAAATTTCAAGCCGTTTCACCGTTCCGGGCGCGTGTCGGCATATAGACGCCCAAATTAGTTCGTAGCTACAAGGCTCGCAAAGTCTGTCGTTCTGAGCGATAAGATACGCATAGGCATAGTAAAAGAGTCACGTTTTCATTCAAAGGCCTTAGGGGCCATTAGCGATGAAGTTTTATCTTCCTTGTAATGTAGACTTACGATGTGGGACGACGGTAGAGTCAGTTCAGTCTCTCAGTGCCACTGCCAGATGAACCAGCAGGCTTTTTATATGTGTTATATTTTATCCTAACCACGATGGCTGAGCGAGCTAGAGATGATACGTTAGATAGTACTAGTTCTGACGAATATTACTTTGAATATGATACGACGCAAGATGACGGCATTACTTCGTCAAGTGGAAGTGAAATCCGTGCAATAAGGAATCCACTCAGCCATTTCAACATTAGCAGTGATAGCAGTTTACTGGGCACTCCAATACCTCTCGTACTTAGCGACTCTCCCGTCAAGCGGCTCCGTCTCCAAAGGGTTACGATATTTTACCAAAAGTGCACACATATAAAATTATCGCCTACATTCTTTGCTGGGTTTTTGGCCGAGTTCCTTCTTAAATTTATAGTGTGCGCCTTGATGTTGTTCCACAAATGTAGAGATCAACAGTTTTATACCGCCTCCTAATGGTAGATGTTTTTTATGAGGCATTTTTTTATAGCAGACGAGTTAAAAAAGTAAATAAAAATATAAAAATATGTTTCAAAAATTTATTAATTAGTCGACTTAGCACAATTTTATTGTTTTTGAATACACATTACATGGGAATTAAATTTAATATTTCTTCAAATGCTCAGTTATCTCTACATAGGATTATGATTGAATGCACGCACACGCTTTGAAGTAATGATAATTTGGGTTTTAGGCAGTCATTGCGGGAATGATTGGCTCCAATTACCGTTTATATTCGCCTTATCCTTTTTGCGGCTATCTGAATGTTTGAAGTAATGGAATAATAATTGCTTTGCATGCAACTCTAATCTATAACTTCGTAACTGTCAACGGTCATACGACGCTGAAAACAACAATTCTTGTTCGGTCATCGAAATTAAGCAGCATCGGGCGCGGTTAGTACTTGGATGGGGGACCGCGTGGGAATACCAACACCGCGTCTTGTTGGCTTTCAACACATTTTGCTTATGCTATATAAGCTTTTATAAAATAAAATAAAAATATAAAAAAAATTAAATAAAATAAAAAAGAAATAAAAACCTTTTGCAACTGCTATAATTCTAGTCAATTTCGAACTAATACAACTTCTTCCCTCAAATAACAGTAGATGAACTAGAATGTTTGTAGAGTAGTTTGTATTTGCACTGCAGGGAACATGTGTATTGCATATGTATGTACGCGTTCGTTCAATATCAAATCGAACAAAGCCCCTCAGAGTAACATAAGCGCGTTACTGTCAAAGAAGTGATATTTTTTGTTTGTTTTTGGTTACTATCCAGAAGTGTATGTGTATGCCATAGATATATTCATGTTATGAAAGAAAAATAGAAAAAATAAACCAAAATCAAGAAAAAGCAGCTACTTCGCTCAAAAAAGTAAATGAAATACAATAGAGAGACAACTGAAAGCCATACCATGAAACTGTGGTTACTAACAGCTTTTTGGTTGGAGGTGTTTTTTTCTTTTCTTTGTTTTTTCTTAAACCCGGGCAGGACGTTTCACCAAGGGAAGCCTTTTGCGTATGAGTAACTTTTCCAAGAAGTTATTAGTGTGTGAGGGGTGCCTTCGGTGTGCTTGTTACTTTGCTACTTTTGACGAATCGCTGCAAGAGTAGAAATATATTTACACATGAGTTTCCTGTGAGTGCCAAAGTAGATTACAAGTCAAAAACATGAAATTAGTTGTAATTGTAAATAAGTGCAGGGGCGATCGATCGGAGCGTTGCATATAGAAAAATGTCAAAAAGTAACATTAGAAGTACGTCAGGAACTACTGACTCGTTTCAAACGCCTACGCAGTAAAACAATCCACTTACACTTATGATATAACTGGATTTTCGATTTTGAAACTGTTATTGCTATTTTTTCAAGTCTTTGTTGCTGGTTATAATTGAAGAATGTTTGTTTGTACTAAGTGAAAGTCAAGTGAACTGTAACTAGAAATCAGTTTGCTGTACACGAGTTGCTTGTATGTACTTACATATGTATACACAAAAATATGTCGGTATGTGTGTATAACACAGTGCGTCAAAAATTCAACTTTTTGCTTATTAACTATGAGAAAAACGCTATCTTCACAGAAATTGTAGAAATGCAAGTAAATGAAAAAATAAAATAAAAATATAAAATAAAATAAAAAATAAAATATAATAAAATAAAATAAAATAAAATAAAATAAAATAAATCTCCGGCAATAGCCGAGATAGATTAAGCTCAAATTAAATAAAATAAAAGTAAATTGAAAACATTAATTTAAAAAAATACTTTTAAATTTTCTTTACATTTTATTTAATTTGAGGCCAGTTTAATATAGTTTTACATCACATATTTTTTCCAGATTTATAATAATTAATAATTTGTAATAATAAATTTTTGAATTTTCAACCGAAATTTTTGAGACTTTTGAAGAAAAAATAGAGTTATAAAAAATAATAAGTAATGTGATAAACTAAAAATGCAAACTTACTACAACTGAGCTCCAGTATTGGGTAGATAACGGTTTTCGGATATGTCAAAAGTACTGACATACTTCAAATTATGGACTCTTTCTGAGCTCATCCGCGCCTTTCAACATGGCTCTTCTATTAAAATTATTGTAGAATGTGTTGACCTTCATTTGAGGTTATCTGTACATATTTTACATATATCGGGTGTTTTTTTTAGCTGCATGAGAACTATGGTTTGACAGTTCAGAATGACAAACAGAGTTGCAATTTCTGCTCAGTAATGTTTGGCAAGTCATCATGAATCGTTTAACACTTCCAGAACAACGCTTTCAAGTTATGGAAATTTACCTTGAAAAAAGAAAAAAAAAAGAAATCTGTTTGCGAAGTTCATAGAGGGAGCACTGGCTTGCCCTCATCGGCACTTATTTCTTTCGAAATGAGTAAGGATCTGTCGTTATGGTAAACGGCAAGTGCTATCGAGCCATGCTGACTGAATTTTTATTTCCCAAAATTAATCACCTAAGCATCAACGACATTTGGTTCCAAGAAGGCGGCGCAACTTGCCATACAGCGCGCTTAACAAACGATTTATTATTGAAATGAATGCAACAAATAACGTGAAAAAGTATTCTTGAAAATAATGAAACCAATGCTTTTCGTAAGAAATTAAATATGGGTATCAAACAAGAGATATTTTAAAAGATTTTATTGCAAAACTACTTTGAGGGTTGCCACCTTGTTTGTTATAATTAATTTGAATGAAATACGCACTCACATAGTTGAAGATTTAAAGAGCAGAATACAATAAGAAAATCATCTAAGAGGATATTTAGCTTTAATTTGATCGGTATTGCGACCCAAGTTCAATACGAAAAATGAATTTAGGGTTCAAAGTTCATCATTCTAATATGAGATACCTACTAAAGGTGTTTAGAAATTAAATTTCTTCGCGAACATAGAAAATCTTCTACAAAGAAATGATCACTGAATTTGTTCCAGAGCCAGCCATTCGAATTTATAACCGGCCAAGGACTGTCACTTCAGCACCATTCCCCGTACAGGTATAAAAAATGTTTATGCTACTAAAACAACAACAAAAACGTCTAACTACACTACTCACCAACAGAGTTTTTAAATTCCCTAAATCTTTCTGCACATCATCGGTCTCATTTAAAGAGCGGTAAGCCTGATGGATGCTTCCAAAAAGTATAAGCCTACTTAATGTGTGTAATGGCACAAATCTATTCATAAAAGAATTAAGAAATCATTTTCACAGTACCTGCAGCAGGACAACTAGTCCGTATTTCCCATATTCCTATGATACCAACTGACTTTCTTTTAACCTTTAAGCGGTTGGAGTTTCCAGTGAAAGTCTCATTCGCCCTTAGTATAAGCCAGTCAGAGGGGTAAACATTTCTCATGATTTCAGACAGCAATGCTTTCACATGAGCAATTATGGGCTGACATGTGTCGAATGGAATTTTCCCAAAAAAAAAAAAAAAAAAAAAATATGTATTATTTGATTACCTACATTCTGGGTGTTGAAATCGCCAAATATATTTGATTGATTGATTGAAATTGATTTTATGCCTGAGTTCTGCTTTCAACATTTCTAAGAATTATCAAAAATCCGATTTTTAGAGCCTTAAATCTCTCTTATGACGTGCCTGATCAATAAATGTAAAATAATGTTAAAATTTTGTTTTATATTGTATTTCTCAAATCCTAAAGGGTTTTCCATATAAGAGGTGTTATTTTGATAACAGATCAATGGTTTCTTTGCTTGTGTGGCACGTAGCGCGGTCTTGTTGAAAATAAACGGCCATAAAAAATCGTTAATCATCTCTCGATAGCGCAATCCATTCACCGTATCTGTTGCTCCAGCTTCATTTTCGAAAAAGTAAGGTCCAATGACTCCGCCGGACCATAAATCGCACCAAACAGTCACACGTTGAGGATAGAGAGGCTTTTCAACAATAACTCTTGGATTTTCTGAGCCCCAGATCCGACAATTTTACTTGCCACCGAGGTGGAAATAGGTCTCATCACACTTTGTTGATGATCGGCCAGCTTGAGTTCTTGTGTTAACTGGACTTTATAAGCCTTAAGACTCAAATCTTTATGCAAAATACGGTGTAATGGCGTTTGTGAAATGCCTAATTCCAAAGAACGAGGGGGAATGGACAAACCTGGGCTTGGTTCAACACTTTCAGCTACAACGGCAATATTTTCGGCTGTTCTTGAGCGACGTGCACGGGGTTTATTCTTCACCTCACTAACTTGTCCCAACAGCTCGCATTTTTTCACCAATTGCTGTATTGCGGTCCGACAAGTTGCTTCATGACGACCCAAAAATGTGCGAGTTTTACGAACTGTCCCTGCCAAATTTTCACCATTTTTATAGTGAATTTTAATAATTTCAATGCGTTGTTTAAGCGAGTATCGTTCCATTTTTATTAATGGCGTAGTTTCTATTTGTCAAATATCAAAAAATTACAGCTTCAAAAGTGACATCTACCGAAATAGCGGGCTATTTGAAATAACACCTGTTATTGGAAAACCCTTTATAAATTATTATGCTTGGTTGAAGAAGATCAAAGGCAAGGGAAGCTGCAATTTTAAGGGGGTCTTCTGGTCTCGAGGCCCTGAAATGAAGGGTTTTTTTGGGGATTGATTGTGACAAATCCTGTGAATATTTAAAAAAAAATTTTTTTTTATTTTAAAGGTACATGTCTTGGCTTTTAAAAAATGGTTTTGACTTTGAAAAAAATTAACACCCGCGACCTTGAAATGGCGCTGAAGACGTCCACCTCCAAACGAAACAGGTCTCCATTTTGGTCACGGTTTTCCCACCTGGGTAATCAGAAAGCAAAAATTAGATATGCGTTGTCTTCAGAGTTGCCCTGGTTAAGTTTTCCCGTGACAGTTTTTTTTTTTTAATTTTTTTCAAAAGTTATGCAACAATTTGCAAAAAAAATTTTTTTTTGCTCATTTTTTGAACTTTAAAAGGTTATAAAAATGGAATGAAAAAAAATTTCAAAAATCGTACACGGGGAAACTTAGCGGCAAGTTTTTCGAACCTTTTAAGACCAAAACCATTGAAATCGGAGTATAACTACTATGAAAAGTGTGACCAAAATGCTTAAAAAACACGATTTTCGGGGAAACGCGTTTAAAGATAAAGTTTATGATAAAACGGCCGGAGGAGGGTACACTTCGGTGCCCAGAAAAATGTGAAAAAATGCGATTTTCAAAAAATCCTTTCTGTGGCGTATTCTCGCATACACATACAACAAAATTATGCAAAAAAAAAAAATCTTTTTTTTTTTCGCTGGAGACCAGAAGACCCCCTTAAAACGAAGCGAGTTTCAATGGAACTCCATTGGAGTTCCAAGGAAATTGTTAGTTCAGAAGCCTTCTTTTTATTTATAATTTTTAAAGATTTATATATAATTTTTAAAGATTATTTATATAATTTTTAAAGATTATTTATATAATTTTTAAAGATTATTTATATAATTTTTAAAGAATTTTGCAATGCGTTATTTAATAGCCAACTTTTATTGGAGCGCAAAGAGTTAGTCTTTGGAGAGACGAACAATTTTGTGATTCTTATCAAATTTCCAACATAAAAAATCCTTTCGCTTGCAATGAAATCCATAGGAAATGCAACTCTTACGTATTATCAAAATTGACGACTTCTCGCGTTGAAGTTTGATAACTTTTTTCGAACGGTGTTGAAAAAAGAGGTCGCAAAAATGTGTAAATGCGTAGGACCACCAGCAAACAAAAATTGTCAAAAATCAATAATATATTTTAGTCACTTGAAACTTACACTTCATTGTACCAAAATTCTATGGGCTGTAAAACCACACACCTGAAATTTTCTAAAAATTCTAATTAAAAAGAAGCGAAGTTTTAATGAATATTTGTTGAATTTTTTCTAAATTTGTGCAAAGTTTCAAACTTAGTTACATTTATATGATTTTTGTCGGAGAATTAACTACGTTTTCATAGAAAAATTATTAAAATAAAACACACAAGAAATAAATTGTCAAAACTCGTGAATCAGCGCTTGTGCTATAGTCGCTTAAAGCAGTGTCCACACGTACCCATATACGCATTTCATATGTATTATGTCCTTACACGTGGGTGAGTGTGTGTGTGTAATACTTGTATATGTGCAATAATTTGCAGCCATTCCAGTTTCATGCAATACCTCTCGACTTTTAGAAATCCACTCTATAATTTCCTAAAAATCTTTCTATTGAAATTCTAAATGAAAATGCCAACACCCACGAAATTCTATTTGAAAATTTCTGAAAATGCTCGAAAAGCGGCAAATGGCAAAATGGTAAAATTAAAGCCAATTGTAATGAAGGTCAATTTGCCATTAACTTTCTGACTCATAATTGTGCCACAAAGCAAACGGACAGTTGACTGCGCGCTCGTGGCTACTTCAGTTCATACGCAGGCATTAGTGTTAATGAGCCAGGCGAAGTTGTGCTTGCATGTGGGCACACATACATGTACACTTATGTACCACACATACATAAGTAAGTGTAATAAAAGGGCATATATGAGTGTTAGCTGATTAACCTTTAAATGCTCAAATTTTTCTATTTTAACAAAATAAATAAATTTGGTATTTTCTTTAATTCTTAATTGGGTTTTGACATTTTACACTGAATTTGGTTGCTGGGTCTCTGACACAGGCGCTTATACAGATAATTTTTATTTGTCGAAAAATACTTCATAAGCACCGGTCTAAGAATTTTATCGCCTCGATTTTGATGAAATTTGGTGGAAATGATCTCTTCTTCTACTTTTTCCGGCCTTTAAGGGGGAGCCTGGTTTATAAGGTCAAAAAACTCAATTTTTTTTTCGTTTTAAGCGATTCCTAATATATTTTAGAATATTCACACAAAGTTACAGAGCCCAATTCTCAATATTTCCGTAGATACAAAGCCAAAGGTAGGCGCGCGTTAGGTAGTTACGCTGTGACCGGACAGCTATAGTACAAACTTTATCTTCTTTTCTCGACTTTTCATTTTTATGATTTCTTTGAATTGGCGTTCATGAATGAAAAAAAAAATAATGAACCGTTTGAAATGAATCATAGCTTGTTCCCTTCAGTATTAAATTCTTTTCTATTTGAACTAACAAAATAGATAAAAAAAATTTTTCAAGATTTTTATACCAAGTTGAAGTGAATTTTTTTTATAGAAAGGCATTTTTTTCTTTAAAACCTCCAAAAAGTTGAAATTTTGGAATTTCTCTCAGTTTTCTTAGTTCATCTAGAATAAAAAATCGTGATAATTAGAAATCCATTTGAATTTTTTGCTTTAGATAATAATTACGAGCTGTATCTTGTACGCCAGTTGGAAACTCCAGCGTTGCAGTTAGTAATTTCTATGTAAACATTTTTTTTCAACTTATTTTAACCAGTACAACAATTTTTTATACTTTTTAAATGTTCATTAAAAGATAGAAAAAACTTTGCAGTGCTAAATTAATTTTTTCTTTACAAAAAAAATCGCAAAGAGATGCAATTTTTAGAACTCATAAATAAGGCTCCCCCTTAATCCATCGTTGGAGTCCATAATTCGCTCCAGCTCAACCCGATGCTTCTAGCTTCCCTTTCGACTGTTTGTCTGCAGGTTTTTTTTGGTCTACCAGGCTTGTGACGAGCAAGAGAATTCCACTCTGGTGCCTTTCGGGCAATGTATTTTTCGTTTTTGCCTAGACTATGACGAATCCACCTCCATTTTTGGCGAGGTGCTCATGACTGACTCCATTTGCATCTTTTTTAGCAAATTTGCAAATTTGCAGAATTTGCTATCGTAAATGAATGAATGAAAATTATTTACTAAACATTTTTTTGTGTTGTCAATTTATTCATTTTAGTTTGGTTTTTAGAAAAAAATAATAAATTTGCAATACATATCTCGCGGAGGTAGAGCGCGTCCAGGAGCAAAATTAAATGCGATCTTTTATCTCTCTCTAAATCGTTTAGTGTTATTTTAAAGCGAAAATTCCAAGCTTTCATTTGAGTTTAAGTAAAAGAAAATCAGAAATTACGTAAATCGAAAAAAATTAGAAAAGAACTGTAATTAGAAAAAATTAAAAAACAATTAAAAAAAAATTTAAAAAAAGGAATTAAAAAATTTTAATTTTAATTAATTTTATTTAATGTTTACCAAAATTTTCAAAAATTTAATTTTAATTAATTTTATTTAATTTTTTAACTTTTTTTTAAATATAAAATTTCATAATAAAATTCAAGCTTTCATTTGAGTATAATGAAAAGGAAATTGAAAATTATTAAAAAAAAAATTATTTAGAATTAAAATTTTAAAACAAAAATTTTTAAATAATTAAAATAAAATAGAGAAACAATTAAAAAAAGTAAAAGAAGTTAAAAAAGAAATAAAAAATATAACAAAATAAAAAAATTAAAAAAAATTAAAAAAATAAATTTACAAACAAAACGAGTTTACAAACAGAGTGCGTTCAAAGCAATATTAAATCTGATAAATTTATCTCCCCTTCTTCTTCTTTCGTTTATCTTCTGTGCGTTTGTCCGGCTTTTTTATTCGGTGCGCAACTATGTTCTCGCTGTTTTTTCGATGAAAATTCAACTTTATTCTGAAAAATGGTTACAAGTGAATAATTGAAAGTATTGCCCACCGCTGGCTACTTTTTTCCATCTTTCTGGTAGATCTCGTATACCGTCGTGGTCAAACTGTACATCTTTCGAGGCTATCCACGGATCAAGCCATTTTCTGATGTCTTCATATGAATGGAACTGCTGGTCAGCTAGACCATGTGCCAACGATCGGAATAGGTGATAATCGGACGGCGCTTTATCTGGAGAATATGGCGGGTGGGGTAGGATTTCCCAATTCAGTGTTTTCAGGTAGGTTTTAATGGGTTTGGCAATGCGAGGCCGAGCATTGTCATGCTGTAGAATCACTTTTTCATGCCTATCCGCGTATTGCGGCCTCTTCTCGCGCAGTGCTCGGCTCAATCGCATCAACTGAAGCCGATACCGATCCCCAGTGATGGTTTCGCTTGGTTTTACCAGTTCATAATAAATAAGCGGCCGCCGTAGCCGTATGGGTAGGTGCGTGATTACCATTCGGAATTCACAGAGAGGTCGTTGGTTCGAATCTCGGTGAAAGCAAAATTAATAAAAACATTTTTCTAATAGCGGTCGCCCCTCGGAAGGCAATGGCAAACCTCCGAGTGTATTTCTGCCATGAAAAAGCTCCTCATAAAAATATCTGCCGTTCGGAGTCGGCTTGAAACTGTAGGTCCCTCCATTTGTGGAACAACATCAACACGCACACCACAAATAGGAGGAGGAGCTCGGCCAAACACCTAACAGAAGTGTACGCGCCAATTATTTATTTTTTATTTTTAATAAATAACACCAACTTGGTCCCACCAAATACATAGCATAACCTTCGCAGCGTGAATATTCGGCCGAGGCGATGACGTAGAAGCATGACCGGGCAGTCCCCATGACTTTCTTTTCTTTGGATTGCTGTAATGAATCCATTTTTCATCACCCGTCATGATGCGATGAAGAAAACCCTTCTTTTTTCGCAGGGCGACGTAACGACGTTCAATGTTTTGGTTTTAACTCAAGCCCGCCTGAAATATAACCGACGTATGCAATCGCTTGGAAATGGATTGGCGGGTAACTCCAAATACTGGAGCCAGCTCTTCTTGCGTTTGACACGGATCCTCATTGAGCAATGCCTCCAATTCAGCGTATTCGAAGATTTTTGGCCTTTCTTCACGCGGACGGTCGTTAACATTAAAATCACCGTCTTTGAAGCGACGGAACCAATCTCGGCACGTTGTTTCACTTAAAGCAGCATCTCCATAAACTTTTTGCAGCTCTCGATTCGCTTCAGACGCCATTTTTTTCGAATGAAAGCGGAAAATCAACACTTCCCGCAAATGACGATTATTCGGCAGAAAATCAGACATTTTCACAAAACCAAAAGTGTATGATACCAAAACAAAATCACTAATGTGTCGAAGCAGTTTCTATACCATATGTCTAAGCTTGGTTTATAAGGTTTAGGTTATGTTAGAATCGACTAGCACACACTGTGCGCGGCATCGATTGACAAACAGCGGGAACTAAGTTTCGCAGCTAATAAAAAAGCGCTTAAAATGTCTGGGAACCCCACTGTTTGAAGGTCTGGAGAACGTCTCAAAAGCGGGTCTCCCAGCTCTGCTTAGATTCGCCGAAAGCGTTTATTTTAAAGGGAGCAAGTATAATTAAAAGAAAATTAAAAACTACGTAAGTTGAAAAAAATTGAAAGAAAAATTTAAAAACAGAAATTTTAAGAGAATAGAACAAAAAAAAAAATTAAATAAAAACAGTAAAAATTTTACATATAACAAAAAATAAATTTAAAAAAATTTCCTTTACCAAAAACATTGTTTGAAATTCTATTTACATTGTTTAGCGGAAAATATTGGAAACTTCTACAGAAAACATTTAGTTTGTTTCTTTTAGACCACCAATTATTTAACTTACGATTCAAAGAAAAATTACTTTAAACATTTTGAGTTCCTATATCTCCACGGCCGCCCTCATCGAATGGATTGGTGTGTGACTACCATTCGGAATTCAAAGAGAACGTAGGTTCCAATTTCGGTGAAACAGCAAAATTAAGAAAAAAAAAATTCTAATAATGGTCGCCCCTTGGCAGGCAATCGTAAACCTCCGATTGGATTTCTGCCCTGAAAAATCTCCTCATAAAAAATAACTTGGCGTTCGGAGACGGCTTAACTCAAGATGCACGCCACAAATAGGAGGAGCAGCTCTGCCAAACACGCAAAAGGGCGTAAGCGCCAATTATATGTAAATATATATGTATATCTCGATTACTACTCAATATTTCCTCCGCCCTTCCTTTTTCAAAATATATGCTACGGTATAGTAGAGCATCTTCAACAAACACAATCAGATTAGAAGCGATGCAATTTCTAGGCGGGTATAACTTGACTAGTTTTGTTTCCCATGTATGTTTGATATTGAAATATACTCATGTGAATGTAACATATTTCTAATTAAAAAATGGAGAGTAAAAATTATCAAATTAAGCAAACCACAACTTTGCACATTTTGTGAGGTGTAAACATATCAGCAGACTATTTATGAAAACTAAACGCGCATTACAGCGCACATATCGGCCATATATGCCACACTACACTACATTACACTAAGCATTTCGTAAAAGAATAATCAGGTAGCAAAACCATATAAAGCTCATACAGCAACCAAACTGTTCTCCCAACGAGTGATTAGTTGAGGGTTAAGTTTTGCTTCGGGTTACTCATACGCCGTGACGTTGCTTACACCTGTGCATGCCTGCTTCTATAAATACATACGTGTGCGTACAGCGTTCCCACGGCTTCAGCAAATATTTTAATACTTTTTCGTCATGCATACGTGAAGTACGAGACGTGTGTGACTAATTTGCAGCAAATTTAGACCACAGGCGAGAGTGAATGACATTGTGTGCACGTATGAGTAATTAAGTAAGTCATGCGTAGCCAAGAATTGTACAATAATTTCGAAATATGTATATAATTAATCATTTGATAAGTGCAGGGGAATTCTTATTAACGCTTAATTAAGCGTAAAATTATAGTAAATGGTTTTCAAACATTATTTTATGCCCCAAGGTGTTGGCCTAAAAATATTTTAATTATACTTTTGCAAAGGCGTAATTATGGTATAGTATTTGACTTTATAGGCTAACTATTACGAGTACTTACTAGTTATATAACTAGCCATTTGCATATTTCTAATTTCCTATCTAATCAACTAAGTGTATTTGAGTGTGGCAGGACCAGCTTTTACCATAATCTCATTTGCATACAAATAAAATACAAACCTCCGAGTGTATTTCTGCTACAAAAAAGCTTCTCATAAAAAACCATTTGCCGTTCGGAGTCGGCTTTAACTGTAGATCCCCCTTATTTGTAGAAAAACGTCAAGACGCACGCCACAATCAGGAATGGAGGAGCTCGGAAAACACTTAACAGAAGTGTACGCGCCAATTATTTATTTATTTATAAAGGCCGTGTGCAAAGTTAAACCGAATGTAGAAAGATTTGAATTGACATTCACCTGGGGACAAAAGTAGGTAGTAAATAAGTATTTGACGTATGCAACTTTAGTCCAAAGCCTAGGGGTTTTGAGCCATCAAGCTAAGTATGATTTTTAAAAATTTTATCGGCTCATTCGATTTGGCTCACACACAACTAAGATTTTCGAAAATTTGTGAAAAAATATAACTTTGTCTTTACTGTTTTTATTGTTAATCAAAATGTTTTACCTCAAGAACAATGCACTTTTGCATGTGTTAAAACCAGTCTTCCAAATACTCATTCTACATATGACTAATTCTTCTAATGGCCACTGAGCACATGAACTCATCCCTAACCTTGTTACGTAGTTACAACGAAGACACGGATACGCGGATTACTTCCTGTCCTTCCACACCGACTTTCCCGCAAAATGCAGAATTGAGCATGAAACAATGCCCTAGAGGAGGTTGACTCAGACGTACCGACG
>JAYXIM010030202.1:0-21437 GCA_037575425.1 Anastrepha fraterculus
CTCATATATATGATATATTCGCCGTCGCCAACGTACAATGGTCCAAAAATCTTTCGCAGAATCTTTCTCTCAAACACTCCAAGTGACGCTTCAATGGATATTGAACGCCAGCCTGGCGTTGAAGTTCCCAAGCACGTCTTTTATGTCGTGGCGGGGGCAGGAGGATGGAGGATTGGGAGCGAGCTAACGTGAGAAGGCGAAGCATCCCAGGATAGCTGGTTATGCGTTAGGCCTGAGATCCGACAGTTAAAAATTCCCCGAAATGAAAAGACGAACAAAACCTCCGATGAGGCGAGTTGGTCTAGAGCTTATGAATTGCAAAAATGTTATACGTTTCATCAAAGCGCACCGCTTAAGATAGCTGGCTCGTACAACAAGGATGGACGGTACGAAGGCGAAGAAGAAAATTGTAGAAGCCAAGGCGCTCTAGTGTTAAGCAAGAACAAGATGGGCCGACGAACACGAGAAGGACATCAATAAACTTAAATAAAGAATTGGAAAAGTGACAAGCGATCGAGATGTATGGAGGCCCCAGGTGGAGCAAGCCAAAGCACACAAAGAGCTGTAGTGCCAAAATATGATGATGAATGCGAATCCCTGTTAGTTGATGTTGGGTGTTTTCCTCCATATAAAAAAAAATCGAGCTTAATTTCATGGAGGAAAACACCGTCAGCAGAAAAAAATATCAACAATCAACGTAATTTATGAGCCACTTCAGACTTGCAGTTTAATATTCTATGGATTTTAAGGCTGTATACCCGAAATTTTGCCAGAAATTCTGATTATAAAGTTTAAAATTTTGCCAATTTTTTAAATTTTCTACAAAGTTTGAAACTTTGCGTTGTTGTAGTATAAATACAAATTTTATAAAACAATTAATTAAAATTAAAAAAAAAAAAATGGTCAAAACTTGGCAATATGTTCTTTTGACGCTGACTGTATAGAAATTTGATGGCTTTGGCGAAGAAATTTGAATCGGAATGTAAGCACACAGCGAAAAAAAAAACAGAAAAGCAGATCACTTTGACATTGGTTTCGTCAGAAAAACGAAACTCATTGAAGTCAAACCGGTTATATCAACTCAAGTAGGATATTTTAAGTTCTTACTTTCCACGTAGTGCGCTAAATTTCTTAGTGTTTTTTTGGTGGGTGCAAAAGAATGCAGCTCATATTAGGTTGCGGAAAAAGAATAATAGACTTCTTTGCGTAAAATTTTTGCACAAATAGTTTAAAATTTTTTTATGATCGATCCGTAGCTCCTGGCCGATGCTACGACTACTAACATAAAGCACAACTTCGATTAATTCTCTGATTTTATCAACCCTTTCTTTAACATCAAAAATTGCACAATTTCAGCGCTCTGGCTAGCATTTTCGCCTTTAAGACCGTGTAACTCACAATTGAATGGAACAAACAAAAACACCAAAATAATTATTTTAGTGAGAAACACCACCTTGACAATGAGTATAAATTTTGAATTGTTTCATCGCTACTTTACAAGATTTTAAAATTAAGATTTTTGGGCCCAGCTCACTTAAATCTCAATAAGTCTAAAAATATAATAAATTTTGTACTTTCACTGGAAAGTAGCACCGATTTTTTTTGTGCGTTGAGAGTGATGCCCCCTAATGTACGCACATACATACATACAGTTGGATGTGCATATTGAAAGAACGATATATGAGTAATATAGCATTACAATACAACTTGAGTGTCCTTTAACTAAAGCCCAAGCTCCAACAATGGTTGACATTATTGTAAAGTGCAAGTGTGAAAGTGATTGTTGGTATTGGTTAAGTCAAATGTTAGTGTAAGCGTGATTGTGAACATGTATGGGTTGAATAATGACTTGGAAAGTGCATGTGGTGGTGGTGCGAAATTGGAGTGATGCCGAGAAGGCGTAAAATTAAAGGATTGAGGGGCAACAGGCACTTGACGACAATTATGTACACAACAATTAAGGGGTTGTTGGAGTATCAGGAATCAAGAATTTTTTTGTGCACAAACATACATGCAAGTACGCCTGTTGGAAATACTCTACACAAGCTCTACATGTGGCATATTATTTGTTATATTGAAGTGTGCCTCTAAAGTGTGAAATATGAGGATGATTAACTTTGCGCCTCCCAGTATATGGGGAAAACAATGTTCAAAATTAAGTTGCAGAAATATGCGTGTAGTTAAAAATAGGAAATTAAAAGTGTTTGGTGAGTTAAAAGCAAATTTAGAGATGGTTCAAAGTGGCAGAAATCTTGGTAAATGATATTTTTTCAACTTATTCGTCAGGAAAGCTACTTCGCCTTAAGCCTTTCAGCTTATACATATTCAAGTATTTTCTATTTTTAATGAACAGACAGAAGTTACACGGCGCAAGATCCGGATGTGCAGGGGGCTTGGCTAGAAACCTCTTCACTTTAGAAAGGAAATTACGAAGTTTGCCTATTAAAAAACTAGACTTACGCTGCTATAGAAAAGGTCTGTACGTGCCAAACTGCAGTGACCACCAGCTGTCTAACATGAAACCTTCTCTTCCTAGCTAACTTCGTTTCGGTGAAACGTTTACCGAAACATTTGAATTGATGAAAAAAGTTTATGGCGACTATTGTGTATCTCGTGCCAGAGTTCATGAGTGGTTTACACGTTTCAGAGATGGTTGTGAGGACATACCATAAAAGACAATGAACATACGGGCGGCCCTAAATCAGTAATCACCGAAAACTCCATCGAAATTGTTCGTAAATGTATCAAAAATGAACCGAAATCATCATTGAAATTCATGGAATCGAAGTTGAATATCTCCAAATCTTCCATTTATCGCATTTTAACTGATCATTTGGGCTTACGAAAGATCTGTGCACATTTCATTGCGCACAAGTTAACTGAGGACCAAAAATTTCTCAGAATTTAACATTCAAAAGACTTCATTAAAGAGGCGAGAAAATACGAGAACTTCCTTTACAACATTGTAACTACTGGTGATGAATCGTGGTGTTTCCAACATGAACCTGAAACTAAGCATCAAAGTGCCGAATGGAAGGCCCCAGACGAGCCACCACCAAAAAAATTGCGTTTGGAGGAGTCTAAAATCAAGTCGATGCGCATTTATTTTTACGATTCCAAGGGAATTGTCCACAAGGAGTGCATGCCAATAGATCAAACCGTCAATGCAATTTTCTATCTTGGCGTTTTGAAGCGTTTGTTGCAGGTCGCATCCGTCGAATTTGCCCTGAATATCGCGAAGGAGGAAGCTGGCGCTTATTGCATGGAAATGCACCATCTCATCGATCCACTCTTGTGATTGATTTCTTGACTAGAAATCGTATCAATCACTCATCGCATTCACCTGATATGGCTCCCTGTGACTTCTACCTATTCGGAAAATAGCATTTGGCCATGAAAGGAAAACGTTTTGCGTCCGTAGAGGCCATCCAAAAGGCTTGTACCGACATCCTGTAGGCCATTCCGGGCAATGGCCTGAAACACTGTTTCGAAAAGCTTTTAGAGGCCAGAGGGGACTATTTTGAATAAATAAACTCGAAGTTATCAGAACAAAGATCCCTGGCGTTTCTATTTTAGCTCAGTCTTGCTTATTTTAGATTGGTGGTAATTTCTGTAATTAAAGGGCTCGAGTGCGATTGAAGTCTTATATTGTGTGATGAGGCATGCTTTTTGATTTCTTCAGCTATTATGGGAATTTCGAGATCACGGTGAATTTGGGCATTTGTGATATAGTATGGAGCGTTTGCGATCATTCTGATAGTTTTCGATTGGAATCTTTGGAGTATTTCGATGTTTGAGTTAACTGCGGTGCCCCAGAGTTATATGCCATATGTCCATACTGGTTTTAGGGTAGCTGAGATCAGTGATAGCTTATTTTCGAAGGCTACATGGGAATTGCGATTTAACAACCAATAAAGACGTCAAAGTTTGATTCCTGGTGCCTTGTGTTGAGTAAAAATATGGGTTTGCCATGTGAGCTTGCAGTCAAGATGCATTCCGAGACATTTTGTAACATTACTTTGTGGTATGATTGTGTTATTGAGTTTAACGCGTGGGCAAATATCTCGCTTGAGTGTAAAGGTAACTTAAACAGATTTTGTCTCAATTGATTTTATTTTCCAGCCTTTGATCTATTCGGTCATTTGATCAAGTCATTTTTGGAGGTTAAGCCATATCATCGATGTAGTCAATTGCGAGTAAAGCGGTGTCATCTGCCAAAGTTTCGACGACAGTTCCCTCAGTAACTGGTAGATCGTAAGTGTAAAGCAAGTATAAGTTGTGACCCATAATACTGCCTTGGCGTACATCAGCTAAACCTTCGCATAGCTGAGATTGTTCTTCTTTTTGTTTTACAAAAAAGTGCCGATTTTGTAGATGGGACTTGATAAAGACATACTAATTTGTGGGGGTTTTCTTGTCCTTGTTCCCTCCTCTCGGGAGCATAGGGCCTCGACGAGACTCTTGTGTTGGTTTCGTTAATCTGTTTTTGATTTCTGACAGGGTAGGTGATTAGCTTGCCGCTATCAGTCCTAAGTAGTGGGAATGCCCACCTGTTGTTGCTTAGGAACAACGCCTTCTTACTGCTTGGAGCGCTATCTGTGTCTCACATTTTTCTGGCAGGTAGATCGCACAGATGGTTGAGGACTTCGCTAAATTTAGTGTGTCTGCGCTATTACGTGTGTAACTGTGTGTTTTTTTCTTTGTTTTAGCAGCCACAATGCAAGTAATGCGCAGACTATTGTGCGGGAGTAAGGATGGAAAGGATAAGTTTTTGGGGTTGAGGAATGGAATTGGAGGAATTTTTTTATGAAACAAGGAAAATAGGTAAATTTGGAAATAGTGCGAGGACCGTGCTTTACGTGGGATTCGAACCCACAGCCTCTTGGATGGCAGGCTAGTGCACTTACGCTAGACTACCCCGGGGCCGCTTGTGCGTACTGTCGCCTTTATTTTACAAAGTAAGCCGTTATGCCAGACAAGGTCGATGGCTTGAGGTATATCGAGAAATGCGGCTGTGCAATACTTCTTCTACTCAAATGCACTGTGAATATTATTTTTGAGTCTGGGTACTTGTTCGATGGTACCGCGTGTTTTTCTGAAGACGAATTGGTGATTTG
Source organism: Anastrepha fraterculus (assembly GCA_037575425.1). Lineage (NCBI taxonomy): Eukaryota > Metazoa > Arthropoda > Insecta > Diptera > Tephritidae > Anastrepha > Anastrepha fraterculus. The sequence goes on from JAYXIM010030202.1 coordinate 5,118, forward strand.
CGATTAATTTTCGATCTTCAATTATGTCATTCAATCGGTCATCATTGTTTTGGAAAATAGTGACTCCAAAACTCTTAAGGTAATAGGCAACAAGCTGATGGGGCGATAAGACTCCACTTTTTCGGCGCTTTTTCCGGGTTTAAGGATCATTTTTATTTGTGCAACTTTCCATTTTGGAGGAACAAAGCCAGTTAATATTGAGCCATTTTATTTATGTGTGAGGAAAGATATTCCTTTTGCTGGGTGTTCTTTGAGTACTTTTCTAGTGATGAGATCATATCCGGGGGCTTTCTTGGTTTTCAGATTTTTTATCAGTTCTTTCACTTCGTTTTTAGAAATCTTTTTTATGAATGCGTCCATCTGGAGGATGGGTGTCTTTAACTTTTTGAGCAGTACTTCGGTTCGATATCATGTGGGGTAAAAACTCGGGATAATTAACAAGCAAATGTGTGAGCTTTTTCGAGATCCGATTAAGCTCATTTGTTATTTTCCATTTAAATGACTGATGGTGATAAGGCTGAACGTTTTTGCTGCTTTCAAAAGAGATAGAGGATGCAAAGAAGGTTACTGAGATAATTTTGTAGTTGAGAGTTACGTTCGTTGTTGAGAAGTTCCTCGAGTTCTTGTATAAGCGAGTTCAGAGTTTTGTGTCTTCATGGTGTCTTGTTTGTTGCCAATGCTTTCTCGCCACTCACGCCGTTACCATCAGTTTTTCTTCAACTACACGAGATATCTGTGAGCGTTGCCACTTGGTGTAGTTTTGCAAGTTGCTTGCTGGACCAGCATAAGTTATATTCTTATTGGTCTTGAGAGGGTGCTTCAGCGTCAGGAAGTACTTCTAACCAGTTTTATTGAGGCTGCATGGGGCAAGTGAGTCAGCTGAGTCTTTATTCAACAGGATTTTTACGAGAGAGTGGTCGGAGGAAAGCTCATAACATGAGTTATAGGTTATTTCACTTTCCGGTTATTAGCCGAATATCTTTCACTAAAGTAAAGTCTATAGTCAATTCCCCAGGATGAAGTCGCTACCCAAGGTAACAACCATTAGAGCAACGTTGCGTATCGTTGTGTAGAGTTAGAAAGAGACTATTGCGAAGACGGATAATAAAGTTGTTCTCATTGTTGTAGCAGCACAAACATTCTCAATACACCCCCGATTGCCATGGGAACAAAAATTTTGCTTAATTTGTTCTGTTTTTGAAAAATGTTCGCAATTGTAAGATCTCGTATATTTTTAGAGATATTTACTTAAATAACTAAAAAAATTTACACAAATATTATTGTTTTGCGCTAAACCATTCATCCTCAGACAGAGAGCCCGACAAATAACGTCTTGAATATTTACTTTGCTTGATAAAATGAACCTTTGCCAATCTTTATTTAATGTTGGCTTACAAGCGTCAGGAGGCTAAGTCCGTAGTCAAGCTACAAAGCTGCAAAAATGTAGAAAACAACTGAGCGAAAGTTTGCTTGAAAGGAAGAATAACAATGCATAAAAAATGTATAGCCTCCAATCCTTGTGTGGACGATGTGGCAGGCAGACAAATTCCAAAATAAGTTCAGCGGTCAGCTTTGCTTTGATAAAAGTTTCCGTGTAAGCTACACAATACCAAAGTAATGATGCCATTAATGTTAATTTAGTTGGTTCAAGCGTTGGGGGAGGAATGTTTTTCACAAATCTTAATATGTATTAGTGCTTCTTTGCTGTTGCAAGTGGTGTACTTCAGACAGAATCCATGTTTAATGCACTATGGAGTAAATACTTACTAGAAAGAAGTCGATATTTACGTAATCTCTCTAATAGCACTTAAGGTACTTCACTTGAATATTTTTTAGGTCGTTAACTTTAACTATGTGCCGTCAAGTTGTTGATGAGCTGACTAAATATTTCAGTATTGACGTTAATGTGGGTTTAGCAGCAGTTTCAGTTTGCTAAGCAAAAGAAAACCAGTCAAACTCTTTAGAATAAAGGACGTTATTTGCCTTGATTAAGAACTTACCTCACACTAGAAGACCGCTCATAATGTGCAACTAGGAAGAGTAAGAGGACAACGACGTAAGGGAAGACCATGTCTCCGATGGAAGGATGAAGTTGAGGGAACCCTGTCATCACTTGTTGTAACAAATTGGAGAAGGCGCTATTAAAGCAGATACGCCTGGCGAGCCTTGATACAGCCGGTCCAAGGTCTGTGCCATGCGATAGGACGGGCATTATGAGAGCTCTGTAGAGTGTTAGTTTTGTTCGTCGTGAGAGGACTTCACTACTCAATTGCCCGCTTAGTCCAATGTAGTAGAGAGTTGGCAAGAGAGATTCTCCGTTGGGTTTCCCGACGGAAGAGAAGAACGATGAGACAAAATATTCTTTCTAGGAGCTTCTTAAATGTTCCTATGAGCGCTGCGACATAAAAATCGACTTCAAAGCTAGGATGAGCAAGGAGGAAATTTTTGGTCGCACAGTCGGAAAACAAAGTTTCACTGAAATATATACATTTTTGCTCCAAAAGTATGACTCTAATGAACCGCTTCGAGGCTTATGCCAATATTAGAACTCTCATTACTGCACTTATGATAACATCGAGTACATCGGACTCGCTTTTCACCAATAAGAAAAAGATACTATCCTCTCTCCATAAATGATTAACTTTGGTATACCTCTAATTTTTACTCAGCTGATGAATTTTTGCTGTAGCTGTAGCTGAATAGTTGAAGATTTCGATGCGCTAAAGTAAAAATGATCCGTACGTCACACGAACTGCATGAACTGTAGATCAATGATATTAGAATGGAGCATAGCGTCTAACCTTAGTGGTTTTAACTACCTACCTAGCGCTAATTTATTTGAGAGTGTAAACGGATTGGCGGCCGCCGTAGCCGAATGGGTTGATGCGTGACTACCATTCGAAATTCACAGAGAGAACGTAGAGTTCGTATCTCGGTGAAACACCAAAAATTAAGAAAAACATTTTTCTAATAGCGTTCGGCCCTCGGCAGACAATGGCAAACCTCCGAGTGTATTTCTGCCATGAAAAAGCTCCTCATAAAAACTCTTTGCCGTTCAGAGTCGGCTTGAAACTGTAGGTCCGTTCATATGTGGAACAATATCAAGACGCACACCACAAATACGCGGAGGAGCTCGGCCAAACACCCAAAAAAGGGTGTACGCGCCAATTATTCATATAAAGGGTTTTCCAATAAGAGGTGTTATTTTGATATTCAAAGAAAAATACTATTTTTTAATAAATAATAAATGATCGGATGTTTATTTCATAATAAAGAGGAAGCTATGCCGTTAATAGTGGAAAATATTGTAACATCTGAGAAATGACCATCACGGCCACGCTTCCTATCCTTTTCATGAAATCTTCCATAACCGAATTGTAAATTGGCTGCAATATGTCCTCGATAGCCTCTTGAATTCCATCTTTGAGGTCTTGAATCGACCCTGGGCTGTTGGCGTAGACCTTCCTGTTATTTCAAAACCCTTGAACACAGTATGTTCAATAAATAACATAATTTTTCAGATGTAGAATAAAACACATATCGTACTGTGTTTGAAAGTTATTTTTTATTCAAAATAGTCTCCATTTAACTCGATACAATGTTCAGAACAATCAACCAATTTCTGAATGGACTTTTTTATGTCATTTAAGGGAATGTTCTTTAACACCTGTGTCACGGGTGCTTGAATGGCTGGAATATCATCATAAAACGCACCTTTCATGGCAGTTCTCAATTTAGGGAACAGAAAATAGTCGCATGGTTATAGATCAGGAGAATACGGAGGGTGGTCGATGACACAAATATGTTTTTGTATCAAAAATTCACGAACATTTTTGGTTTTGTGAAGGGGTGCATTATCATGCTATAAAAACAGCTGATTTCCCTCTGGATATTCAGGTCTTACACGAACAATTCTTGACCACAAACGATGTAAAACTTGTAAATAGTATTCTTCATTAATAGTTTGACCTTCTGCAACAAATTCCTTGTGTACAATACCCTTGGAATCGTAGAACGTGATCAACATTGTTTTGATTCTTGACTTCTGAAAACGCAAATTTCTTTGCTTTTGGCTCCCCTTTCGTCTTCCATTCTGCAGATTGACGCTTAGTTTCAGGGTCATATTTGAAGTACCATGTTTCGTCACCAGTTATGATCGAATCAAGAAAATTTGGATCGTTTCCAGCTGTTGAAATGATGTCTTTACAATGCTCTACACGAGCGATTTTTTGATCTTCATTTAATTGGTGTGGAACAAAGAGTGCATAAACCTTTCTTTTACCCAAATCGTCAGTTAAAATTTTCCAAATAGTACCAGTAGATGAATTTAATTCTTCAGTCAACATTCTTTCAGTGAAATTTCCGGCAACAGCAATGATTTCGCGGACTTTTTCCACCAATTCAGCATGATTACTTGCTTCTGGACGACCAGGGCTTTCATCATCATTCAAATCTTCACGACCATTTTTAAATCGTTTAAACCAATTATATACATTTGAACGAGCTAAAAAATCATCACCATAAACTTTTTGCATCTATTCGTACGTCTCACTAAATGTTTTTCCAAGTTTAACACAGAATTTAATATAATATTTGCACTTTGGTCTATTGTTTTTTACGACACAAGCACGAAACATACTGCCAATAAAAGGCGCATAACTTTTTAACATGTCAAACGATTTACATGAAGTTGGCTGCGGTTAAAAGCTGACGCTTGTACCTTTTCAATATGATAAAAGTTTAATAGATAGTTCTGTTATTTATTGAACATACTGTGTAGATGGATTCCTTTTAAGGTAATATTTCGTCGAACAGACCTTTACTATTTCTTGCTGAAGTTTACTTCCCGCTGGGTATTTCATATTGAGTAAAGCTTTAATAAGTATTGTGAATTTTTTCCCCATTTTCAGTTTTCTTCATCGAGGATACAAACAATTATCAGCATACACCTGCAGCTAAGCTAGCAAAGGTGGCCAAGGGTTGGTGATGGTGAAGGCATTTAAAGCGATGTGATGTTGAAGAATTACCCAACACAGTGGCACAGTCAAAGTTCAGTGTTGCCCTACAAATGCCTTGGGGAACATGAAATATGTTTTTGGGAAAATGTAAATAAGTGCATGTGTGTGTATGTGTGTTTGCGTGCCAGTAAGTTAGGCACTTCTGCCATTTGGCTGCTGGTAAATAGAGAAAATTAAACTAAATTGATGTATGTTTTATCCCAGGCACGTACGCGGCAAAACTCACCGGCAGCTTGGGAAATTATATTATCAAAAATACATACATATGTTATGTATTCACAAATATGGTATATGTGCAGATTATATGTATGTAAAAACCCACAAGGGTGCCGCGTGCGTATATTTGGTTTGTTTGTTTGTCCATGCAACAACACAGAATTCATTTACTACGCCAATAAAATGTGACTAATTAATTAGTTGGCATTACCTGGAGTCATGTTGAGAGAAAAATACGTGAATGGACCTTTTGTTCTAGTTTGGTTAAACCTGAAAATATACTTAATTGTTCTGTATTCCAATTAATTTTTTATTTTTATTTTATTTTATAAAGGTTTACATGACAGTACAATTATTTTATAAATAAAATAAAATACAATGCAGCGCCTGCATTGGCCGCATTTTCAACATAATTAAGGGTAATCTGAAAAATAAAAAAATGGCTTCCTTTGATTGAAAACGTGACTAATTTGTAAAGTCGCCCAAACACCCAATTTTATTCAACTCAGCATTTGCCGAGCTGAATCATTGAATTGTGTTGAATGCTTGTTTTTTCTATGTTTAGAAAGCTGATACCTCTAACCAAGCAGTAAGGTGGCATTTGAAATTTAAAATGCGTATTCTCATCAATGCGGGTAATGTTGCGAATAGTGGTTTATTTTAGCAGCTTACATATTTCGGCTTAGAGCGATGAAGTTATCAGTAGTGGGTAGTTCCAGTGTTGGTATCAAAGGAAGAGGTGCATTAAAGGAGTAGGATTAAGCGGACATGTTTGTATGCACACATTTTTTCTTCTTGTCTCCGTTTTTGATTGCCTTGTTTCCCACCTCTTGGGAGCATGAAGTTTCTTGAACGCTTTTTCATCGGACTCGGTTCTAGACCCCCCACCCGAAAACCCTTTGGCCCCAGTACAATGTACGGAGGACTCAGAAAGTCATTTGGACTCCTCGTCATTCAATTTCCAAACTCGTAGCTGTGGTTACCGGTCACTGGACGAACGTCGAACACGCGGAAAAGCTAGGGTTGCCATTTAACCCCCATTGCAGAAGCTGTGGGGACCTTTCAGGGATGGAGACTGTTGAGCATTTTCTCTGTAAATATCCAGGTTTGGCAGCTAGACGATTAACGTCACTGGGTGTTCCTTTCTTCGACAGTCTAGTGTAGTGCGTCACAACCTCATAATTCCCATCGATCGTTCTCTTCTGCCTGTTGGAGGTCTCATAATCGTATCAAAACGTCGCTTTAGTGCCACTTGAGGAGTGCCAGACTGGCACTTCAACCATTTCACCTACCTACCTACCTAGACCGTTATTTTTGCACCGTCTCACGTTATATTGACTGCTGCAAGATCGTGAGTTTTTGAATCACTCAGGTGCTTTTACACGCGTCCTCTGCTTCCTTACGGGCTCCATTCTAACGCTTCTTTTGTTATGTTGTCAGGTGGCTTTTTTACGGTGTTGCCTACCCAGCTTTATGTTTTTCTCTTGATTTGCGTAATTATGGGCTCCTCGTTGGCTTATGTATACATGTTTAAGTACATATGTTGTAGCCAATTGGGGATAAGTAGCAGCTGAAGCTCTTTCCCTGCAATGGGGCGCAATTGGATTAACGAGAACTCAGGAGGCTCAAGTTCTTGAGGGCTGTAATGGACTCTCAGTGAGTAATGTTTGAATACTGTCTACATACCAACGCTTCCAGTTTATGGCATGACTCTGCTTCCAGCTGGTGCTAGCTAAGATTATTCCTACGGTTGCAACCTACCCAAACCTGCTTGTTGGGATGATGCTGTACTTTTCTGTGGTATTATGCTACTTTGTGGGCACATACACGCCTCATTATGAAGGCGATATTGAGCCGACTTCAGAAGGTATGTATGCAAAGTTCAAGCATGTTGACCCTCATTGATTAGATACGGCCGCCGCATTATGACCATGAGAGCGAAGCTTTACCATCTTTCCCATTTACTCGGACCCTTTACTGTAGCAGGCAACTATTTAACCTCAAAAATGTTTCAACGTATAAAACAATCAGGTATTCAAAACAAACTTTAAATAATGCTTTTCTAAAAAACTCGACAAAGTGATGCAGAATATTCCACTTGAAATTTCGTAATGCTTTCTAATTAATATCCCACCAGTCTGCAGAATACATACACAAGTTAAGTGACATGTTTCTTCAGAGATCCATATATGCATGCATAAATCAGCTTTCTTGTGTTTATACGTAGTACAATTGCTAATTAGAAGCTGAAACATGATGAAAAAAGCAGAAGCAAGCAAGAAGATGAAATATTTACATACCCAATACTTAATTCAAACTTTTCTAAAGGCAAGTCTAAACAGTTTTCTCTGCTTCATAGCACTAGAAGGGTTCTTGGTGTTTTATTCCTTGCTAGTTAATAAATGGGTATGTGCACTCCCTTTTTACTTAATGAGATTCGCTTTAGTATTCTCTAAATGATGCTTACAATTTTAAAGCGATGCCCAAGCTGAAGGTTTATTTGCTTTTAGAAATACCAAACTAAATACAAATGTACTAAAATTATAAACATACATAATTTTCCACATACTTTTAATACTGTACCCTCTAATATTCCATCATAACAAGTACGGCACAAATAGAAGGAGAAGCTCGGCCAAACACCTAACAAAAGTGTACGCGCCAATTATTTATTTTTATTATACCAAGTGCGTCTCAGAATGAGTTTGGAACATCAATATTTATTTATGAAATACCAACCCGTCTTCACCAAGACTTGGCGCACAACAAATACTGGACACTAGGCAGTTTCTCAGAACAAAATCGAATACAGATCTCCGAGTGCTCGTTGACTAACATAAGTGGGTTGAATGGAAAAACGGAAAAATTTCAAGAATGTATTATTAGACATGGCTTCCACACCTAAAAAGGCTGCAACAGCAGACTAGTTATGGCCTAGTGACATATGTATCTATACTCGACATAACATCGTGCAAAGCCTTTTCAACCAATATAGCTTTACTAAAGTAAAAAGTCGGCTGACAGCGCCACTCTCATGAGTTTCTATTAAAGAGAATCGCAAATAAGTTGATTTAAATAAAGCGTTTTGTAATGTTGTAGTACTTTTCCCTTGCTCTGGCTATAAATGGGGAGCTTTGCAAATAATAGCCAGCTCAGATACTATAGTCTTTTGATACGAGCAATTCATTCTAGAGCTAGTGTATATATATATATATATATAATTAGCGCGTACACCCTTTTTGGGTGTTTGGACGAGCTCCTCCTCATATTTGTGGTGTGCGTCTTGATGTTGTTCCACAAATGGAGGGACCTACAGTTTCAAGCCGACTCCGAACGGCAGATATTTTTATGAGGAGCTTTTTCATGGCAGAAATACACTCGGTGGTTTGCCATTGTCTGCCGAGGGCGACCGCTATTAGAAAAATGTTTTTCTTAATTTTAATCTTTCACCGAGACTCGAACCTACGTTCTCTCTTTGAATTCCGAATGGTAGTCACGCACCAACTCAATCGGCCACGGCGGCCGCCGGGGTAGTGTAATTGTAAATATAAACCGATCTAAACGATTGTTATGGCAGCTGCCGTTTCTTTTTTTTTTTTTGGCGGTGAGGTTGGGTTAAAAATGCCTTCGCACCATATAGTAACCGTCGCTACTACGTGTGTGGTTATTCTTCTAAAAATATCACTTTTCTTCTCTTGGATTTGCTTCGACGTAGAGGGTCAAAAGGGCGTTCTAAGAAGAGTATTTACTTACTCACTTTGCGTCCAGGATCGCCAGTTTTGAGAAGCCTATGTTCAGTGCTCTTCAGCATAAGTTTCCATTTCACGCTTCTTTATTCGGATAATATCCTCCACGAAATTTGCGACGGCACTCCATTTTTCTTCGTCTATTATCATTTTCTCGATAATTTCTTCAGGTGTAAATACACCAATAGCACGTTGCAGAGCTGTTCTCTCTATGTTCCACCTCTCACATTTAAAGAAGGTGTGCTCCACATCATCATACTCAGTATCCCCATATATGCAGTTTGGTAGGCTCGCTTTTCCCATTCCCTACAAATACTTGCGAAAGGATCCATGTCCGGACAAAAACTGTGTGAGGTAATAGCCTCAAGGTGCTTTTGATTTTGCATGATGATAACGCGCCATCGCATCGAGCCCAAATTCAGCTGGATTATTTGACCAAACACCAAGTAAATACCATCGTACAAGCACTGTATTCACCTGATATGCGAGGAAGGAGTTGAAGGCTATGCCTTCGTCGGCCTACCAGGAGTGCATGGAGGACTGGGTTAAGCGTTTGCACATGTGTGTTGCTTTAGACGGATCATATTTTGAAGGAGATAAAATAAATTTGCCTGAAAAGTAACTCTGTTTGGTTTGATTTAAATACTCCCGGTACTTTTAGATCATAAGGTACATGTTCGATGGCTCTTACTGTTTCTTAGAAAAGGTAAGCGTAGATAATATGAAAACAATATTCTCGGAAATTCATAAATCACTGCTGAATGGAAATTAATTTTGTCAGAATGAAGTTTTTAGCCCACTCTCATTTTTTTGTTTTGTTGGTTTTTCAATTTTTCTCAAATATACGCTGACTATAAATTCCAAATTATGGCACTCCAATTACTTCGCAATAAATCATTTTCACTTCTTAATTGACACTTGCCAAAGAAATCACTAAGTTTTTAATACCTCACCCCTCCGTCGGGTTTCCTCTTCTAATAATCAATTATCTTTAGATAACTAAATATTTTATTATCCACTATGTCTGTGCGAACATTTTTAACATTGCATAGTTGTTGTACTTTCATCATTTATTCTAAAAACACATTCACAATAACAGCAAGAGTACGCACACAAGCGTGTAATGTGCCAATGAAATGAAAACCAATTTAGTCCGGTCATTGGCTTCCACAGCCATCTCCGTCTGCTAGTATACTCCGCTTGACGTCGCCTGCCAGTCTCAAATCGCTTGGAAATGAAATCAATTTCAAAGCGCTTAATATAAACTCACATACATAGATGTGTGTGTGTTCACACATATAGACACATTTATTGGCATAATAAAATAGTGTGAGATTTAAAATTTGTGGTCTCCGGATTAACGCACCTGCTGAGTTATTGGGTTGACGCCCAAAACAAATACAACTACAGCCACATGTACTGTGAAAAACAATCGTAAAAGTGAAATTATGGACCGAAAAGATAGTGAAAGAGAAGACAATCGACATTTTCTGAAATTTCTCAAAATTCGTAGTGCTTTTAAGTCGTGTAGGGTTTTTTTTGTGTGTGTATGAGAGTGTATACGAAACGATTTTATGTCACTCATACGCCCTGTATGACTAACAAGCTGCCATTGTTGGCATGGCACACAGACACGCATACACACATGCGCGCATATGAAGAAGATTTTATCAGAATAGCTTTAAAATTTCAATTTATAAAACATCACTTTGAACATACACATACACATGCAGTTCCGTGCGTATGTGTGCGTAAGTTTTCAGGTAGTAATATTCGATAAGCACAATACATACATAAAAGTATATGTGTGTAAGTGGAGACATTTTAACACAGTATCACCGCGGCCGCCGTAGCCGAATGGGTAGGTGCGTGATTACCATTCGGAATTCACAGAGAGGTCGTTGGTTCGAATCTCGGTGAAAGCAAAATTAATAAAAAACATTTTTCTAATAGCGGTCGCCCCTCGGCAGGCAATGGCAAACCTCCGAGTGTATTTCTGCCATGAAAAAGCTCCTCATAAAAATATCTGCCGTTCGGAGTCGGCTTGAAACTGTAGGTCCCTCCATTTGTGGAACAACATCAACACGCACACCACAAATAGGAGGAGGAGCTCGGCCAAACACCTAACAGAAGTGTACGCGCCAATTATTTATTTTTTTTTATTTATTTTTTATCACCCTCACTGGCCATCGCATGGATGAAACGAAAATAAGTGAAATAAAATGTCAATAATTGTAATATAATAGAGAAACGTGTCAACTAATGAGATGAATGTTGAAAGAAATCGTAACTGAAAGAGGATCAAGTTGGAGGTGCTAAAAATAGCACGCCTCAATTGTTTCTACAACTATCTCGCGCTGCCAAACGAGGAGTCAAACGTATTTTTACCCACTTCAAAATGAATGGTAAATTTACCGGAGCGGTGAAATTTTGTTTGTGAGTAAATACATAAATACACTCGCACGCACTCGCTTCCCTACTGGAAAGTTTAGCGATTGCGAGTTGCTGCCATTCCAATGAGCTCTTCATGCTTTTGTCCTATTTTTATACATTTCTAATCTTTGGAGTAGAAAAATACGTCTAGAAGCACAATTAAAAAAATTGAGAAACTATCAAATAGAAGTTCATTCAGTTCAATTATGTAAGGGATTAGGGGTAGTCAGAGGCCCGAAAAAATGATGATTTTCAATAATTTTTTTTGCCGACACAAAAAAAATCTAAATTTTTGAGAAAAAAAGTCCTTCGACCAGGCACGAGTTTTATATGTTTTTCAAAAGCAGTATAAATTTTATTGAAATCTACCAAGCGGTTTTTAAGTTACAGTGATCACCAGTTCAAAAAATAGAAAAAAAGCATTTCCATTTCCTGTTTTACTTCTGACTGGGTTTGTGCCACGAAAAAACTTCGTACAAAAAACCATCTGCCACTTAAAGGCGGCATAAAATTGTAGGCCCCTCCATTTTTGGAACAACATCAAGACGCACACCACAAATAAGAGGCTTGTGGCCTAGATAAAAAGAAATGTACCAGACGCCTCTCTAGTTTGGAAACTTACAACAATTATTAAATTCGAATATAGACCAGATCTTTCGAAACCACAGATCTTGCCTCGCTTGAAGCAGTGATACCTTTTTCTATGCCATGTGACATTTGTCAAGTAGACAGATGTACAACTTTACGCGATAGAACGACACGTTAAAATTATTGAAATTAATTATTAAAATGGTCGGTCTTTAACAATATCTTGCCGCAAAATTTGTGATTTTTTTGGTGGAAATAGTCGTCCGCAAGAGTCGACAATTCAAAAGTTAGAGAAAAAATTTCAAGAAACTGGTTCTTTTGAGTACAGAAAAAGGGCTGTGCAGACCAAAAACACTGGATGTTCTGGTGAGATTATTGTTGTTGTAGCGCAACATGTTGCTGAACAGCCTTCTATCGACAGCCCGACGTTCTCATCAGTTAGTCATTCACAAATCAACTGTTTGGCGGATTTTACATGAGGATTTGCATTTGCATTCTTACAAAATTCATTTAACACAATAATTGGGGACAACAGATTATTATCAAGGCAGACATTTCTTGAATTATTTCCTTGAAGATGATGCTAGTGTTTCTCGCAAAACCATCCTTAGTGATGAAGATCATTTCACACTGGATCGATTTGTAAACACACAAAATTAGCGCATCTGGGGAGAAGAAAACCCTCGAATAATTTCTGAAAAATCATTGCATTCAAAACGTACTGTTTAGCGTGGCTTTTGGAAATAAATGGTCGGTTTTTCTTCGGACGGCGTTGTACACTCTTATAGGTCTCAGCTTGAAGAAATAGACATAGACTATCTTTATTTCCAACAGGATTTAGCCGCAAGTCACACAACACGGGAAAACATTGTTTATTGCGATCGAAGCTTCTCGGTCGACTAACTTCGCGTAATGGGGGCATAAACTGGCCACCTAGATCATGCGATCTAACTCCAAAGTAGTCTACTTTTTGTGCGGTTTTTTGAATGCGACTATGCCAGCAATGATTCTAGAGCTGAGACACAACATTTGGAATGAGATTGCTGAATTCAGTGATGATGTGTTAGCGAGTCTTTGAACATTTGAATTCTCGTATGCCAGCCTGTAGAGCTCATGGTGGACATTTAAGTGATGTAAGAAAAACAAGAAAAACTGCAGTCATTTGCAAATAGTTGCTTGCGCCGTTTTATCAGCATTTGGTGACCAAGAACCATTTCTAACCAACGTCTGTGGCAATTAACTAAATAAAAGTCATTGGAAAAGGCAATTATGCGTAGGAAGTACAAATGAATCAGACATACTATATGCTTTAAAAAAATCTAGACGAAATAGCTCATTCAGCTTGGTAGTGGAATCCACAGGGCACTAGAAATAGGGGCCGGCCTAAATTTAGTTGGAGAAGATGTATTAATAAGGAGGCCAGCAAATCTTTCAACGTACTGAAATATCAGGCCAGTCCAAAAGTTCGTGCGTTTTTTAAAGGCGGTTTTAAAATTAATAAAAAAGATGTTTAAAGTATTTATTAATCAATAATAAATATATTTCCCTTTATTATTTACAATGTCTCCCCAATGTTTAGGCAAATTTTTAAATCCCTGCTCAAAAAATTGTTTGTCCTTGGAGCCAAAATACCCTTTTTATAGATTCTTTTGAGGAGTAGTTCTTGTTACTCATATGCGATTGAAGTCCACGGAAAAGGTGATAATCACAAGGTGCAATATCCGGAGAGTATGGTGGATGCGGTATTAGCTCCCATTCGAGCTCGTTCAGCTTGCCTAATGGTTGCCTTGCGGTATGAGGTCTTGCGTTGTCGTGGTGAAACAAAACTTTGCGTCTCTTCACTAAAGACGGTCGATATTTGTTAAGTGCCTCATTCAGGTTTGCTAGTTGATGGGAATAATAATCAGCAGTTATCGTCTGGTTTGGTTCCAGAAGTTCATAATAAACAATACCGGCCATATCCCACCAAATAGACAGGAGAATCTTCTTGGGGTGAAGGCCATCTATAGGGGTCGGTTCTGGTGTTTCGTCTTTATCTAACCATTGGCGTTTGCGAACAGGATTATTGTAAAGGACCCATTATTCATCATGAGTAACGATACGGTTCAAAACACTTTCATTTTCAAGCCGTTGCATCAGCCGAGAACACACATTCACTCTCTGCAGAAGATTGGCGACGGAAAGTCTATGCGGAACCCATTTTCCCAGCTTTGAAACCTTTCCCAACTGAACCAGGTGCCTGTAAACCGCTCCATGCGATGATTCAACCTCTTTCATATCGACTGTCAAATTTGGCTCAGCTTCCACGAGTTCGAGCAAGGCGTCGGAGTTAAAGACTTCAAGGCGACCAGCGTGCGGGGCATCCTTCACGTCGCAGAGCCACTTCGGAATTTTGAAAACTACTTTTGCGCAGTCCTTACACTCACAATATCCTCTCCGCGAACAGTGTTTATTTCTGCAGCAGCAGTTGTTGCATTTTTACCAATTTTATAAACAAAATACAAAATATGCCTCCTATACGCGTTCGAAGATTCCATTTTATTTTTTAACAACACGTGCTTCTAACCGCCATTAAAATCACTTTTTGAATGCACAATATATCAAACAAAATATAAATAGTTCCAGCGAATAATTTTTTGTATGCAAAAATCATAAAAAAGTGAAATTATGGGTAAAATACGCACGCACTTATGGACTGACCTGAAGCAACAAACGTGATTTGTGGAAATCTATTGTAGATTGGCCGCCTTAGCCGAATGGGTTGGTGCGTGACTATCATTCGGAATCAAAAGAGAACGTAGCTTCCAATCTCGGTGAAACACCAAAATTAAAAAAAAGGCTACCCATCGGTAGGCAATGAAAAATAGGAAAATCTCCTCATAAAGCATATGTATCTGCCGTTCGGAGTCGGCTTAAAACTGTGGGTCCATCCCTCCATTTGTGGAACAACATCAAAGCGTACGCCACAAATAAGAAGAGGAGCTCGGCCAAATATTCAAAAAGAGTGTACGCGCCAATTATATATATATATAAATATATATATTGTAGATTGACTAAATTATTAATTGCGATTGGATTGTAATATTGGAAGGTGTCAATAATAATAATAATAATAATAATAATTTTTCACACATAATTGTTAAGAACCGTATTTTGAAAAGCCTTTTATGTATAAATATTTTACGTTTATGTATAAATATTTTATTTTTAAACACCATGTGGTCTCAACTGCTGAAAATCCTATCAGCACCAAACTTGTTAAAATCTGAAAAAATACTATATTATTTCTGAACTGGCTATTTGCCCTTCTAGCTGAGATTTCGTTTCCTGCAGGGTTATCAGTGTTTTGTCAATAAGTACGCGTGTAAATACTTATCAACGTACATGGAGATACTTGTGGATATATGTATACATATATATGTATGTATATGTGACTTTTTCCCTACTATCGGCAGTGTGTGTGTGGTGCGGTTGGCGGCTAATCGCTACGTTAGTCGTCTGCTTACCTGCCATTAAGTGGCGCACTGGTTGTGTTTTGTTTGCTTAGCATTGCTTTTGTGATTGTTGTTGATACTTTTTCAGGGTTTTCGTAGCTTTGATTAGCACATACGCTCGCCAATAGGTTTGCGCTTGCTTTTTATGCTTTTTTATCTGTCGGATTAAATCCCTCTCCATTGCTCTGGCGCGTTTTGGAATGGGCAAAAACTGTCAGTGCGCTCTTTGAGTTGGGTATTCATGAAATCTGAATGTTTTTCTTTGTTCGATTGAGAGTGAATAAAAGGCTGAATAGATTACCTACAATAACTTATGTACATATTATAAATATTTTGCGTACACACTTTCATATATTTAGCTGCGTAAATTTTTAACTGGCTCAAATTAAAGCAGTGAAGAATTTATGGAAATCCTTGAAATCTGTGTGGTTATCTGTTGCAGTTAAAGATATACTCTTTCATGCAATTAATTGAACGAATATAAATTTAAATCATTTTAATTTAAATTTTACCCATTTAGTACAATACTAAAAAGACTCTCACACATCCTGTGTTGTCGGTGTATGGACCAGCGTATTATAGAATGGAGCCTTTATTAAGGGCTTCGAAAATATGCTTGGGAAAGAATGTGATGCCTTTGTTGTTGCATTCTTAGTGGAACAATAAGGGATAGTTAGGAAAATATTTTCTTGAATTACAAGATGTAATAGCCCCTAAGCTGTAGAAGTCTTGATATTTACCTGGATCTACAATTGGCATATGGAACAGATTGACCTTTGAGCAGAGTAGGCTTTGATCCTTTGAACCTTTATGCCTCCCCGGAAC
>JAYXIM010030205.1:0-13582 GCA_037575425.1 Anastrepha fraterculus
AGCTCAAACAAGGTAAACAACGGTGGTCTATCCGCAAAAAGAGAGAGAACTAAAACTACTCCTAATGGAGCTCATGGAACAGAAACATCGCCAGATCCCAAGAAGAGAAGGTTGAAATCTCTACAGAATTTACCTCCCAAGGATTGTAAAGAAAAATGGAGACACCGACTATCACCTCTCGCAGTTGCTCAGCGGGCATGGCTGTTTCAAGAAATACCTGCACCGTTTTAAGCTAGCAGTCAGACTTGTCTGTCCAAACTGCCCGAATACTGACGAAAACGCAGAACACGCCATGTTTTATTGCGACCGCTTCAGAGAGAAACGAGCTATCCTCGAACAATCCCTGGGTCATCAACATCCCCCAGCACCCTCATACGAAATATGTGTGCAACCAGCGGTAAGTGGCCATATTGATTGGAAGCTCAAAGCGATGCGCCAACAGAGAAGGCGGAGAGTTGCTGACGAATCGACGAAAAGCACAGACTTTTAAGTGAAACACTCAACATACATAGTATCGTACAGAAGGCAAGCTGGTAGTGAGTTAATATAACACTAGTCCAACTTTTCCGATACCTCCTTTACTTTGGCACCACCTACATATCAACAAAGTGGTAGCAATTGCGACAATCGACGGTGTATAGCCTTCATATGCCAGCAGGAGAGGCACACCTGCATCCAGGAGGAGGATTGTTATAGTATTAGTGGGAACGTGCCTTACCTACCATTGGTGTGACGGCACATCTGAGGTGTTTCTGACATTTTGATTTAAACCTCCTTCCAAAAACAAAAAAAAAAAAAAAAGCCTTACACTGTATTTTTTCTATAGCCTTCTGCTAGCCCGAATATTTCCAACTCCAACCTGTAAGTTTTAATTTTCCCAACTGGAAATATTTAATTGGCATTCAGAAAATTACATAGCATAACAATTCAACTTTCTCGGTGCACACATCAAAAATACCATTCATTTCTCTACTTGCGCACGTCCATTGTACACATACATACATACTTATATTTGAAATTTTTCACATTAAAATGCAAATTACTTTAAAATTACCTTCCACATTATGCCACCTTCACCGAATGTGAGAGTGTGCGCTCATACATACACACATACGCACTTGCTCACATTAAATTTGTAATTACTTACATACCTACATACATTTACGTTTCTCAGCTGTCACTCACGAGTCCCTATACGTTCTTCTCTCTTCTCTCTTTCTTTCTCCTTTCTCGCCTGTACTTCTTTATGTGCTCTTTTCCTGCTCCATTTTCAGGACACAAGCAGCAAATGCCGCCTTAATATCGCAAGCACGCTCTGGTCGGAAAGTTCCACCCCCTCTGCTGCGCTCACGCACCCTGCCAGCGATTATTGTGCCCGGCATTCCGGTCGTCTCGCTTAATACGGACCGGCAATTTGGTAAGTACCGGAATATGTTATTAAAATATTTGACTTAAGAAGCTTGTGTGAATGGATAAACGTGCAGATGTGAGCTGGTAAAGACTTTAATTACTGCAGCTTTTTCTAAGGATAATGCGAATGCTGAGCTTTTAAATATAAAAGTACATATGAACTCCTAATAGTTAGCATCTGGGATTACATATTAGAGAGTGCAGTTGTTAGAAATAGGATGTGATTTAAAGTTTAAACAGCCATGTACAAATTAATAGGAACGGCGATATAGTGCTTCAATTCAATGCGAAATAATAAATAATTAGTACAAGTACAATCGCAACACAACCACAAAATATGTATATTTGCTTTATAATTTAAATTAAACGAAGTAATCAACCAGTCATCAAACAAATAATCGGCACTCTCGCGTATTGGCACCCACGTCACTGATGATAGTTATGATTTCGAGGTTGTAAGAGACTTCGTTTATCTAGGAACCAGCATTAACCCCAATAACAATGTCAGCTTTGAAATCCAACGGAAAATCTCTTTTGCTAACGAGTGCTACTTCGGAGTAAGGAAAGAGCAGGTGGAGAAGAACTTGGCTTCACTTGGTGTCTACAACCAGCACCGGTTAGCACGAGAAAGAAACGAGTAGTGCGCTTTGTTAAGTACGTAAACATTTTTCGCATTCCCAAAAAATTACCATCAACTTGACAGCCAAGTTTTCCCCATTAAGCATCTTTGGTGGTTTCTACTCTTTCTCCTTGGAAGTATTTAGAATTTTGCTCTCCAATGCTCGCTTCAGCCGTAGTCACATTAGGGAGACAAATTTCTTTCGCATTGCTGTCGCAGTGGTTTTAAAACTCAGAGGAAATTTGAATTCGTCACTAATTGTTGAATGTTGTGACGAAGTTTTGAGCCCAACCAAGAACGATAAAGTGTGGAAAATAGAGTAGGGTAGAAAAAGAGCATAACTTTGTCGTGACGTCAATAGAGATGAGCTGTATGGGAGAACTAAGATGATAATGTTAAGATAGCGAAGATTTGTAAACAAAAATTAAAACTTGGGTAGGTAGGTTGGTTGAAGTAGCACTAAAGCGACGTTTTGGTACCATTATGAGACCTCCAATAGCCAAATATCTACCGTCAGCCAGAGCTGTTGATGTTATGGAGAGGATTGATGGGCTTTAGGTTGGTGCACTGCCCCCGGCTGTCGAAGAAAGGAGCACCAAGGTTAATGCAGGGTGGGCCATATAGCGTTTGCTTTGTGAACCACCTATTTTTTTGAGAATGGCAACACAAATGACATGTCAAATGTGTGCATAATTTACTTAAACGTTAAACATTTACGAAATGGGACGCTATACGCTTGAACAAAATTGGGAAATATTGAACACCTATTTCCAAAGTGGTGAGTCTTCTTCTTCTTTTCTGATTTTTACATCGGTGGCTACGTCAATAAGCAAAATTGTCAGATTTGGGGCGCAGAAAATCTACACGTTACTGTAGAGAAGCAAATGCATCCACAACGAATCACTGTTTGGTGCGGTTTTTGGTCTGGCGGCATCATCGGGCCATTTTTTTTCGAAAATGAGCGAGGAGCCGCGGTTACAGTAAATGGCTAGCGTTACCGTGACATTCTCAACGAGTTTTTGTTTCCAAAAATTGAAGAGGATGACATGGACGACATTTGCTTTCAACAGGACGGTGCAACTTGTCACACTGCCAAAGTTACACTCGAACTTTTGGCTACCGTTTTTGAAAACCGAATAATCAGCCGAAATTCCGATATCAATTGGCTGCCTCGGAGCTGTGATTTAAGCCCGATGGACTATTTTTTGTGGGGAGCTGTTAAGGACAAATGCTATCCGAACCATCCAGAGACGATTGATGCTTTAAAACACGAAATCGAAGTTGCCATTCATGAAATTGGAGCCCAAACAATCGAAAATGTGCTTGAAAATTGGGTTGATCGAATGGCCTACTGTAAAGCCATTCGTGGCAGTCATTTGACCAATATTATTCAAATTTAACAGTCAAATTAATTGAGAACCAAATAACGGTCCGCGAAATGCACAGTCTCTCTAATGGGGACTCACTTTTCCTATATTTAATGTCACGAATTCGCTGCTTACTAAGAAAGAGTTCGGTTCTTATTAACAGCATTTGTAAAGGGTTTTCCAATAACAGGAGAGATAATTAACAATTTTTATGACCGGAATTGGGTGGTATTGATCTGGATAACGTTTATTTTAAACAAGACGGCGCTACGTGCCACACAAGCAACGAAACCATTGATCTTTTACGGGAAAAGTTTCCGGACCGTGTTATCTCTCGAAGAGGTGATCACAAATGGCCACCGAGATCTTGTGATTTAACACCTTGTGACTTTTTGCTTTGGGGCCACGTGGAAGAGAAGGTCTACGTCAACAGCCCAGTGTCGATTCAAGACCTCGAAGATAGAATTCGTGAGGATATCGAGGACATAGGGCAGGCACTTTGCAATCCGGTTATGGAAAATTCCATGAAAAGGATATTGTCCTGTAAGCGTGGTCGTAGTGGTTATTTGCCTGATGGGTTTTCCCCACTATTAACGGCATATCTTCCTCTTTATAATGCAATAAACATTCGTTCATTTTTATTAAAAAATAGCATTTTTCTTTGAATATCAAAACAACACCTCTTATTCGAAACCCCTTTACTTTCTTCTCATCCGTTGCAGAGCATAGGGTCAAAACAAAATTTTTCCACTGCTTTCTGTTCCCTGCTTTTGCTTTTACTTGCTGCCACGTTGCTAGGTCTGCCTCGGTTCCGCCGACCCTGGGTATTCCAGTCTAGTGTTTACCCGCTGATCTGCGTGCCTACCTTGCGTAGTGTATGGCCGAGCCATATCGACTTGTGCTCTCTGATATCTTAGCATCGTCGGTGTAAGTCGGTGCTCAATATCCAATGGTCTGGCCACCAAATGTACAGGATGTACCTCAGGCTGCGGTTTACAAACTCTTGCAGCTTTTGAACGCTTTCTGCTGATCGCATGTTTCACAAGCATAGAGACGTACAGACTTAACGTTCGAATTAAATACTCGAAATTGGGTATACACGCTGATCTGTTTGGACAGCCAAACTGGTCGGAGACTAGCAAATTCGTTACTGCTTTCTGCAGCCTTGTGAAAACATCACTCATGCATCCTTCATCTGCCATGAATTGGCTTTCAAGATATTGAAAGCCACTCACTTTGTCAATGCTGTTCTCTCCAATGTTGAAGGACGCGTCATTCGCATTTATCGCCTTACTTTGAGCAATGCAATTTACAGTATCATTAAAATACTCGGCTTCTGTACTAACTGGGTATTTCGCAATTATTGAGCCCAACTGGCTAGGCATTGGGGTTAGCGCAAATACGTTTGCCTCAGAACTTTTCGGTATGTAAGAAATAGAGAAATTTTCTCCTATCAACCTACTTCTACATTTTTTCCTTTCAACTTGTCCCTGCTACTTCGCAGGAACTGCTGAAATTCCACGAAAAGCTGCATTTATTTTTAGGTAAATTTTTGCGCAATCTCCATTCGCTGGCTAAATTTGTGCATGCAAAAACAAAGTTGTACAGGTCGTGGGTGCGCAAAGCTTTGCACACTTTGTATACCTTACGGCTTATCCATCCATTCACCTCCACGCATAGCTGTTGGCGTTTGTCCCACGTAACTTTCCTTTTTATTTGCTTCAATTTATTCCTACCAAATTTTGTGTTCCTTCTGGCATATTCGTGTGAGTAGTCAGGCCAAAGGATAAAACGTCGATGCCTCTCTTCAATTCAGTAATTTAACTAATAAAAGTAAACAACAAGCGAGGTAACGAAGTAGCGAAGAAGAATGTAACTTTTCCCAAACACTTGCATGAGCATAGTAAGTGGGCTGGATGCAAAAGTTTACCCTCAAAGATGTTGCAAATAATTAACTGACTGTCACGACATTTCACGGACTCTTGAGAGGTATACACAAGCATACATACATATGCACGTAGTTGAAAGTTGTGGGAATAATTACAAAGTATAAATGTGTAGGTGTGTAGCAGCGGGATTGTCGGCTTGAAGTGGAAGAGCAACGATTTCATGTTGTGCCGCAGAGCGAGTAGATGCTGCTGGTATTACTTAGTTGTAATTCAATTATAGTTACACTTGAAGCGGCACACAGGAGCTGATCGCCCTTGACAAGTGCAACGATAATAAATAGTTTATGTGTTGGTTTAGTTACTTTTTGTTTTTCTTTAGTCAAAATTAGTTTCCATCTATTATTGGGCTCTCCTTTATCGTGCTGATAGTTGTGTGTATATGTGCGTATACAGATGCGATCAAATTAATAAAAGCGATACACATTGGCCAGTTTTGACAATTTTTTTTGTTGTATATGTATTGCATTGTAGTTATTGGGGAATAAGTTCATAACGTTTTTATATTTTTTTCCAACGATTTGTTAGCTGTTTGGCAAAGTGTAAGATTTCATTCGATAGAACTCTTTCTGCCCTACGAAACTATTGTAGTTAATAGTATTTTTGCGTTTTTTAATTTTTTATTAGTTTTGAGGCTTAGAAATCAACATTTTCCACCCCTGCTCTTCTTTGCTCTTCATCGAGGTCAAAAAGCTGCCGAAGCAGCCCGTGACATTTGCGACGTGCATGAAGAAGGTGTCATAAGCGAGTCTACAGCACGGAAATGGTTTGCAAAATTCAAGTAAAATGGCGACTTTGACGTCGATGACACCTCCCGCAGCGGAAGGACTTGTGAATTCGATGAAGAACGTCTCAATTCGCTTTTAAAGGAGAGCAGTCGCCAAACCAATCGTGAATTGGCGGAAAAATTTAACTAGGATTCTAATCTCCTTCATTCAATGGGATTTACCGAAAAATTTGGAGCCTGCGTGCCTCCGGAGCTTGCCCGCCATCGAGCAACAGTCGGTCACAAACAGCGCTTTTTGTATCGAATCGTCGCGGGAGATGATAAATAGTGCCTAGACATCAATACGAAGCAAAGGAAGAAGTGGGTGGCTCCAGGAGATACGCCAAGCCGAGAGTCAAGCAAGATGTTCATCCAAAGAAGATGTGTGTCACGATATGTGTTTGGTGGGACTGGGAGGGCATGCTGCACTGAGAAATGCTCGAAAAGAGTGCCACGGCCCGCGAGGAGCTCTACATTGTCCAGCTACACCGCGCAAATGAGGCTATTCAACTGAAATGACCGATCGACATAGTCAAACTATACTCACGACGACGCCAGGCCCCATGTTCCACAAGTCGTGAAAGCCGCACTCCAAGAGCTCGAATGGGAGGTCCTTCAGCATCCGCCGTATTCTGTGTCGTATCGCTGCGCTATGTCTATATCGACGTAAAGCTCATTGTTCCATCGCCTGCGATATTCGCCGTTGCCAACGTGCAAAGGTCAAAAAATCGTCCGCAGAATCTTTCTCTCAAACACTCCAAGCGTCGCTTCATCGGATGTTGTCATCGTGTTGGTTTCGTTCGTCGTGAGAGGATTGTACTAGTCAGTTGCCGACTTAGTCGAAAGTAGCACTTGTTGGCAAGAGAGATTCTACATTGGATTTCCAGGCTGACATTGTTATCGGAGTTAGAGCTGGTTCCTAAATAAATGAAGTCTGGTTCCATGTGTAGAAGTCCACGCAAGTGGGGAAAGTTACTGATCGCCATTCACTTGGGAGTGGCCAGGACGATTCTTCTGCATATGGTTCAAGCAGCTCAGAACTCCCGGAATTAGTCCAAGTATCCTCTGGGTAGCTTCCGAACACACATGGCATCATTAGACCTACTATACTTAACGGATCGTTGGTACGGCGGATGGCGTGCGGTAAAGTAACTTACTTTAAAAGATTGGAAAGCAGAGGATTGCAGGAATATGTGTAACCGGCGCTATGAGCAGAACTCAAACAGCGACAATAGATAGAATTCTCAACTGCCATCCAATCAAACTTATTTATAATTGGCCGTAACAGCCGGTTATCGAATAATATCTCGCTCGGTGTCTCTGTTTTCCGCACACCTTTTCCAGTTTCTTAAGCCAAGAGATGCCAGGTCATCTTCCGTTTTATCCTCCGACGAGGACGTTCTCTTCGTCGTCGACCCCCAATTATCGTTTCAAACATCTTCTTTGCCGGAGCAGTTCCTTGCATTGTGACTACATCACCCAGCCACCTTAGTTGCGACAGAGTGGCTCGTTCGACTTTACCAATATATCCGTAAAGCTCATACAGCTCGTGGTTCATTCGAATGCGGTACCCGTCATCTACGTGAGCAGAGCCAAAAATCTTGCAAAGTACTTTCCTCTCGAAAACTCCAAGAGCGGCAGCATCTGATTGTTTGACTCTCTAGGCTTCAGCGCCATGGAGAAGCACTGGGATGATGGGCGTCTTGTAGAGTGTTGTTTTCATTCGTCGAGCGAGTAGTAAACTCAATTTCGCACTTAGCCCGAAGTAGCACCTGTCGGCAAGGGTTATTCTTCGTTTAATTTTAAGACTGACATCGTTGTTGCGGGTAATAGCGGAACCAAGATAAATAAAGTCCTTGACCACATCGAATTTATAGTTGTTAACTTCGATCTGTGGTTTCCTGCAGGACGCCAGCTAATACTTGGTTTTGCTCAAACCCAATCGTATGGACTCCTTTTCAATAGTCTTAAAAGCGGCGGTGACATCTCGCTTAATATAACCGATGATGTCGATCCAATCCATCCATCCAATCAAAATAGTAGTAAGAAACTCAGCCACGCCAACTTCAAGACTGAAGATGTCAGAATAATTCTCACAGGGGCTTTCTGGTCTCGGACACATTCCAGATTCTGGAAGGTCAGACTATGGAAGGTCAGACTCTACGAATTAAATCTGACAAAAAGTCTAGCATCATTATAGAGCAAAATGGATGGCAGAAAGGTGTAGAATCCACATACCACTCATAAAATTTCTTTACAGATGGACGGCGGTCAGGGTGGGAGCGGCTGTCTTTTGCACGTAATTTCATCTCCAATACTTCAAGCTGAAATCTATGCCGCAACAAAATCAGCTGAATTGGCCCCGGAATTAACTTGCCTCAATACTCGGACAAATATTTTCATTGATATCCAATCGGCTATTAAAACAATAATGGCTCCTTAGACTAACTATGCGTTCACCAGTGCAGATCCAAAACGGATGAACTCTGCGGAAACGGGCAGGTCACTATAGACTGAATACCAGGACACAAAGAAATAGATAGAAATGAGAGTGGTTATGAGCTTACTGCCTGACATTCACCATGTCAGACATATACCCATCACTCTCCTTTCTGAATTCCTCTCGGAACTAAATGAGGAAGTAGCTTTACGCAGTCGATATGGGAACACTCAACCTCGTAAAAAACTGTCAGAATTGTGCTAAGGACTTGGAATACGAAAACTACAAACATTAAGACTGCAAAATATTGGTTAGAGTACTGACGGGACACTGTCTCGCCCCACATCACGCAGCCAAAATGGGAATAGTCCAGCGCGATGCGTGCAACAAATGCAACAAAGCGAATGCTAGGGATACTTTGAAACCCCTACTTTGCTACTGCTCTGCTCTTTGTAGGACTCGACAAATGTGCCTAAAATAAACATATCTATTCTTGAAGAATATTGCTGACAAAAGGCTGAACGGCTTGTTAAAACTCCCGAATTCGTGCAATAAGAATTACACAAAAAATTATATCGTCGACTCAAAATACACAACAATAGCAACACAATGGATGCTAGAGGTCTAAGTGAGATTTTTTTACAGATTAGCCAGCACAACTTAACCTAACCTACATCAAAATTTGATAATTTGTACGAGGGGTGCCTTTTATATTTCGGGATTTGGCAACCCTGGTGTTACAATCTGACATTTTTTGGCTTTTACGTACTCAGAACGTTTTGAAATACCAGTGCTATTTGTGTTGTGTACAGTAACTTAAAAGATTCATCTCGGTCCAAAAATGGAATTACAATGTGAACATTTTCGTGCGATTCTTTTTTACAACTTTCGACGTGGATTAACTCAGCAACATTACATGGATGAACTTAATTCATTTTTTGGCGATGAAGCTCCATCAAGGAACAGTGTTTATCGATGGTATGGTGAATTCAATCGTGGTCGTAGTTCACTCCAAGACGAATTTCGTGAAAGTCGTGAGATTGAGACAATCTTAGGCGATAGTGGGACCAGCATACATTCAATATTGCATAAACATTTGACTGTCAAAAAAATTTGTTCGCCTTGGATCCCACACAATTTGTCAATCGCTCAAAAAAAGGCTCGTGTCGATTGGTCGAAGGAAATGCTCAAAAAATACGATCGGGGGGCTTCGAAACACGTCTACGACATCGTGACAGGTGATGAATTATGGATTTACGCGTATGAGCTCGAAAGTAAACAGCAGTCGACTGTATGGGTGTTTCAAGATGAGCCAAATCCAACAAAAGTTGTTCGCACACGAAGCACTTCCTAGCAAATGGTCGCCTGCTTTTTCGGAAAAACTGGACATGTCGCAACCGTACCACTAGAGCAACGCAGAACAGTTAATTCTGAGTGGTACACAACCATTTGTTTGCCAGTTGTCTTCCAAGAAATTAGGAAAACCAATCGCCAAAGACGGATCACTCTTCACAAGGACAATGCGAGCTCTCACACATCGGCTCAAACAACTGCATTTTTGAGCACCCAAAACATCGAGTTAATGGGTCATCCGCCGTATAGTCCTGACTTGGCACCGAATGACTTCTTTTTATTCCCGTACGTAAAAAATAAACTGAGAGGTCAACGTTTTTCGACACCTGAAGAAGCGGTTGCGGCAGTCAGAATACATGTTTTCGAGGTACCTCATTCAGAGTGGCAAAAGTGCTTCGACAATTGGTTCAAACGCATGCAAAAGTGTAGAGATCTTCATGGAGAATATTTTGAAAAACAATAAAGTGATTTTCGATGATTAAAATTTGTTTTTGTTCTCTAATCCCGACATATAAAAGGCACCCCTCGTAGTCAGAATTTTTGGAAAAATTGTGGGCGCTAATTTTTGTAGCAAATTCAATATTGGTTCAAAATTATGCGAGTTTGAAGTGGCTCCCATTGACTTGTGGAATGTGTTTTGGTTTAATGAATTTTCTTCCATATAACATCGCGCAATCGTTTTATGGAAGAAAATGCTAACACCATCAACAAAAAAGGTATCAAAAATCCACTTGAAATTTGAACCTTTTTAAAATCGCACAGTCGAATGGGCTACAAAACTGCATACCCAAAAAATTCTGAAAAAAAAATAAAATTTTTTTTTAATTTGTACAAAGCTTCGAATTTTGAATAATACAGTTTTTTTTTTGTACTACGAATATATTTTTATAAAACAAATTTAGTGCTTTAGTCATAACTTGGGTTGCTGTTATTTTGACCGCCACTGTAAATGTCTATTTGAATTTTTCCTTCGCAGCATTGTTCTGCGCTGAATCAATCCAATTAGTTTGTCCTATGCTTACACAGAATTTGCAACTTTTCCACACACTTTTTTTTCATAAAATTTTGTTTTCTCATATACAATTTCGCAAGACATTCCTCATTCTCTCTTTCCCTCTTTTTCTATCTCCCTCTCTCTTTCTTTTTTTCTCTCTATCTCTCCTTCTCTTTCTTAACGTATTTCCGGCTCCATTACGCAGACGAGCGCTCTAGCGGTCTCTTAGACACCAAATCTGGCAGTGGCACCAGCACCGGCGGTGGCGGCACGAATCGCTGGTCCCTACTTACCCGCCAAGCACCAACTACACTTGCTTACACCACCAATAACAACAACAATATGGTGAATATAAAATCGTTGAATTTGCCAAAAGATGACATGGGCGTTTACCGTCGCAAATCATCGGGCAGCACTATGAGCCACACAGGCACTAGCGCTAGCGTTAGCGGCACACCGATCGTGGGGTCACAAGTGGCCGATTCGGCTTTACTGATGCCAACCTGCGAGGATTTCGAGTACCAGGCAGCCGATGGATCACTGTTGCTAAGGTAAATAATATAACCTCAAAGTTAATATAATTTTCGAGTGTCGTAATAACCTGTTATGCTTTTTTTGTTTTTGGCCTAATGCCTTTCATGGTTTTGAATTTTGTCAATACTTACAGAATACCAGCGCCGCATGTTGTGGCCGCACGTGCGTATCGCTTGGCGGCGAAGAAGCGCAGTACTGGTAGTGCCATCCACGAAAGGCAACACAAACAACACCAACAGCAAGTGAGCAGCAATACGTCAACAACTGCGGTTACGACTGCAATGGGTGGCGTTGCTGAGACACAACACCCTTCAACGCCTGAAGGTGCCGGAAGTGGCAGTTTCAGTGTTTGTGGTGAGGCAACGGGCAGCGGCACAACCAACACAGCGTTGACACGTCGTTTGGCTAAATTGTTACATCAGCCGAGTATGTCCGCCTCAAGGCTAACAACAGCTGCGTCACCGCATGGCGATAGCGCCACCAACGCGGCTACAAACAGTCTCCTACCAATTATGGCTGGTGCTGCTTCCAAAGATGGTGCTGGCTCAGATGGTAGGGGCAGCTGCATGGACGAAGCACCACGTCGACTTTCGTGGGAGAGGTAAGTAATAATCAACTCAAGACTGCGGGTTATATAAAGGCATACGGAGCGGGAGAGTGCGGCGCGTACTTGGGTTGAATATTTAATTTTTTTGTTCCTGCTATGATGAAGTTGTGCATAATTGCAAGTTAATTGAATTTGCGTAATTTTATTTATTTGTAAGTCAAAAGTGTCAATTTCAAGAAGTTACAAAATTCAATGCTTTTGATTTTATTGGGTGCAGCGTGTAGTAATAGATGGCTCAGGGAGCCCACTTGTAAGGTAACTGGACAAGTATGAAAATGGCTTATCATGTATGAAAATAGGCCAAGGTGTCCCTTTTCTTTCTTAACCGACCTTCCATTAGTGCAGTTGTTGGTATTATCGGGTTTACTTACCACACATTAACAGGTTATTAAATACTACAATTTCTGCTGAGTGAGTGGGTTGACAATATACCTGGTCGTAAAAACTGCTTACGGCTCTTTGGGCTCTTTGCTGCTCAAAGCTTGACGATAAAGGTGGCTTTGGTGTCTACTGTAAGAAGCCAAAAGTAAGCGTTTCGGCCCATCTTTCTATCACTATAGCGTATTTCAGGCTGAAGTTCTAGCCCATATTGCGTATTATACTTGTCTGGTTAGGCAAAAATGTGACTACCTTCAGAGAAATCTCTATTTACTTCGATAGCAAAGCGGCGATTGCGAAGCGAGTTGTCACTAACCCCATCACTGCTCGCAAATGGAGGGCATCTCTTTACGAGATAGTACAAGTAGCATTGGCACTTCAGCCATCACGAGATAGGTTTGATAGGCTGACATGTAATGCCACAAGAAGAATTTGGCTAAAATTGGACGTCAAGCCCTCAGAGGCGCTATTTAATCGATTAAGAAAAAATATATCCATGTTAGTTGCTTTGATCACAGGTAACTCTCTCCTAGATCGACATGCTCAAAAATTGAACGTACAACATTTCGACTATTGGAGAAACTGCAAGCATGAGGGGGAGAGAGTGGCATGCCACGAGGTTAAGATGCTTTGGCTCATCGTTTCTAAATGACTCTGCTGACCTTAGGGATATAAGTGTCAGCCAGATCAATGGGATTTGCACTTAAAACAAAACGGTTTAATGAAGAGTATCAGGTAAACTGCTGCTGTGGTATCATAATGGATCGGCAAAACGGTCTAAGTAAGTTGGTTTAAAGACCGACTGATACCCCTACTAACCCCCCACCTACCATGAGTTCCCTCTAATGACTTCTGTCACAATTGTAGGAAAGCGGGGATAGTGGAGGGTGTACCGTTCATATCAAAACGCGCCATCACTGTCCAGACTTAGAATCCGAGGTCATTTACAGTATTTCATGTGTATTTAGAGAGACGAAGTGGATTCAACACATTGAGAGTTAGAGGTGGAAACTTGAGTCCAAGCAAGTTGTATCCAGTGGGTCTGATGGCTTAAGTGCGCCCTTTTACCTACGCCCTCATGGAGAGTGGCTGCCACCGCAAGTTAACCTACCGCAGTAAGGTTTTGAAATCAACCGACAAATGTGTCTACTTTATTCAAATAAAAACT